>CAKAEH010001381.1:0-232312 GCA_916381525.1 Cercopithifilaria johnstoni
GGGCTAAATCATTATAAGATCTCATTATAAAGACTAATAATAATTATAAATGTTATTTTGAAGGTTTCTACGAAAAAAGATGAGACGTCAAAGAACTGATTTTTAATAATATTACATCGTTGGTCTACATTATCTACCTGATATGACACAATATAATACATCATATATGTATCATATGATGTATTATATTGTGCTGCAGAAAAAATTAGTACCAACCGAAATTAAACGTTTTCAACACTTTAAGCGAGAAGGTAGGAAGCTTTTTCTTATAATAGTACGCCCATCGAAAGTCATTTCAAGAAAATATTTGCTAGTTAGAAATTAACAACTTCAATTTAATTTAATTTAATTTTGCTCGACAGCGTGAATTTTTAATATGATGTTAGTAGCAGCAGTAGCAGCTTTATTACCACTGGTGATTATTATCAATATTTCTCCATCCACATTTTCCACTAAAGTCTCTTAAACGATAACACGGACATTCCAGTTAATATAGCTGACATGCAAATAATAAACACATTTAAATTCTTTTAAAGAATTTAAAAATACGACTGTTTAGGAAAATGATAATTGCATGCCAATAAAAGATAAAGCACCAGAAGGAAAAGCAGTTAAAATTACATACCATCGTTGGTATAAGATGGTGACGCTTTGGTTATCAATTCAGTTGAGTGATCTAGTAGCAGAGTTCCACATGCAGGTAGCATAGCTTCGCTTGTTGAAGTAGGTGATAGTGGTGTAAGCGGTTTTAATGTTTCATACTGTGGAGAGAGTGTTTCACGAACAACCACGAATTCCGCTGGTTCTGGTACCAATTCAGGCGCAATAGGTTCAACCAAATCGAGGGCTGTTTTCAGATGTAATGCATTCGTTGATGACATAGCCGTTGAATGATCATCATTAATAGGCAACTCGTGTTTCATAGATGTAGTTGTACTGCTCGGTGATAAACTTGTTGTTTTAAATAACACGCTGTCATGCGGCTCTATAATATTTTACAAAACTTTTTACAATTTTAAGAATTCAAGATCCACTACTCTTTGAAAACCAATGCAGTACTATTCGTAACAGCCAGCGAGTAGCCAGAAAAATAAGCGTGTTTCCAAATTTGCGTTCCATTAGATACCTTCAACTAAAGAATAAGACTTCCAGTCACTATGATTCACTGACAGATGGCAAGGGCCGATTATGAAACATGCAACTCCGCCACAGCATTTCAGAAGTTCATGCAATCACCCTTGTTTGATGTAAGCATATGTGCAAACTACTATTCTACAAGTAATCAGTCGAATGTTGAAAAGCGATGAAGCATGCGTTTCAAAATAAAATTATTTCAAGCGATATCTAATGTGATAACGTTAAAAAAGATTACAACAACAGAAGATGAAGCGAAAGACAATCGGAGAAGCAAGAAAGATGGTAATACCATACAAGCAAAACATGCCTATCAATACAGATATTTATAATTCATAACAATATTAAATTAAACATACTGTCGGTAAGAGTAGAAGCGCATGGAACGCCTAAAGAAGGAGATAAACCAGCAGCTGAGAGATATGCAAGCATTTCCGGAGTGATGAAGGCATTTGCTCCATCCGTCCCGGCAGCTACAAATATTTTTTGATAACGGCAATTTCTAAACTTTCAAAAACCGGCTGAACGTCGAAGAAATTTATATTACTGGAGTTCTAGATGAGCATTATCAACCTTCAAGAAAGCTTTGAAATTAGGAATTTGTAACATTGTACAGCTGTCATTTTTTAAAAGCCTTAATTGGCTAATCGGAAAATTTCAAATCCCAAAAACCTGTCCAAACTAATAAATCGATTACACCTCATATTTCAGACATTATTAGTTACATCACATCTAAATTTAATCAAAACAAAGCAAGAGAGAAAAACAAGCAATAATACAAAGTGCTTATGTACAAAAGACATACTATTAGGTCTCAATAATAACTTCAAATAAACAAACTTTAACTTCGGAAACATTACCTGCATTAGCCCAAAGAAAACTGTTTACTGCAGCATTCAAAATCAATACATCGTTCAAACTTGATATATTCGAACCATTCCGTTGATCCATAAATTGTTCAGAGAGCTTGCAAATTTTCGCATCGGTCGTCTCCTGATATTTATTAGTCCTGAAACATAGCAAGAAAAAATTCAAAAAAAAAAACTAGCATAGGAGTAGAAATTTCAAGTTTCTAAATAATTCAAGTATTTCTTGAATTTAATTGCTTCGGATTTCTTTTACCTAATATAGAGATTATCTTTTGTGTTTTCATCAAAAATGAAAACATCTCAAAATCTCAAAAATGAATTATCAAAATTTGTTTTATCTCAAAAATGAATTATCAAAATGAAGCCAAATAAATAAAGAAATTAATATATATTAGCAGAAAAAAAATAACTAAACAGTGAAACGTTAGTTGATAGTGCAGTCAAGAAAAATATAATGGAAGAATATTCAGAATACTTCCAAATATTCAAGAAGTGTGCAACAAAAGAAAAACAGACAAAACCGTCTCGATAAACTTGCAAAAAATTGGAAAATAGCTTATTTATAAATTGATTTAAGACAGCGCGGTACATCTTCTGGGCGTTTCTTTTGTATTACCAGGCACCATGCACACTCCCTTTCTTGTGATTCCCTCATTGTTAAACATAAGCAAATTGACGAAACAAAACACCTGTCCACCGAACCATCGGTTTGTAAACGTGAATTCTCGGTAATCTGTATATCCATAGCTCCAGTAGGAGCCACTGATGAACTCATATTACGTTCAGCAGAATCCACATAATCAATTGTATCAGTAATAACAAATGATTCCACGTTTTGTTGTTTTCCATTAACATCTTCTAATGATGATAAGCTGTTTGACCGTGTGTCTATCACCAGTGCATCAGAAACAGAAGAGATCGACGAAATTTCCCAATGTTCCGCTTTAGTTTCACCATTCAGGAGCTCGCTGTCACAATGCAAACTAAAAGATGTTAGTAGTGCACATGCATATATATATGAGACGGAATATGCATCGCAGATTATCTTGTGCAAAAATGTTACTCCTTAATAACAGTGCCCTCGGAATTCTATGTAATATGCAATAAATGTATTGCTATCATGATAAGCTTATAAAAAAATTTTTTCTCCATAAAAGACATATAAAGATAACTGTTTTCAGACACTTCGCTATTTTGCTTCATTATTTCACATATCTTCTTTACACAAATTTTTTCATTCTTTGGCAACTCTTTTTCTCCCTACTGAAGATTTTTTTGCATCCGCACGCTGTCTACTAGGTTTCTTGGCAACACGAATCGTTCACTGATGCTACTATTATATGCTAGCATTTCTTGATTTAAAAGTTTCTAAAAAAGCAAAATAAAGTTTTCCCGTACAAAAAATAATTAGGCAGCACTGACAATATATATCTGCAACCTATACACAATTACAAAAGGTAAGATTCGGAGCGGAAGAGCTAGAAGATGGAAAATGGAATCAGATTCTTGCCATGACATACATATTTGCTGCATTTGTTGCACTACACAAGTTTGAAGATGCACATTTCTCTGTCGTTGATAATAATCGTTGTAAATCGGTGCCATCCTTACAGAAATCAACTGATTCTGCTACTTTGCCCTTGGTGTTGTTACTCACTGCAATATTAAAATCAGAAAAACTTGTTATTTAATTATTGAATAAGCACTAGTTTTTAAGTTATCAAAAATTATCAAACCTGGAACAAATCTGCAATCCCTGTTGATAATAGCATTTCCTGACGAACAAACTGAATCTTCCATGGGAGCTGTATCATCATCAACAGCTTCACCTGTTTCAGCACTTATGATTACGGGCTGAAATTAGGTGAGAAACAAGTATTAACTTGAACAAAGCAAAAAGGAAATAGATTTTGCAAAGATCTGAAGGAATTAACTAATGTTTCACCTCTTGCATAGTGCTTGGCCGCTTCTTCGGTAAGGCTGGTTTGCGCTTGCACGATGATCTAGAGGCGTTGTTACCCGCTAAAATGGAATGTATCATTTACACAGTGCTCGAACTATTGTCAATTCAAAAAATTTGCAAATTCGAGTAAATTTCATAATGCCCTGAAATAATGCAAACTATCACAAAAGTCACTTCATATAAAGTGTTGCATTGAAATTTATGTTAGGAAGTAAACAAAACATTAAATTCGAAACCCGCTGTATAACAGTAAACGAGAAATGGTAGCTGTGGAGATCTGAAAGACTAGATTAGAACAGCTCTCACACTGAAATGATATTTCCTAATTCTGAGAAGCTCAATTACTAAAAGCAAATAATTTTATCTAACTTAGATTGATTTTCTTTTATTTTCAATAAAAGCATGTCACATAATTGCAGATATGATGTGGGATTAGAATCCTTACTAACTAATAGTTGCCGTCGATCAAGGAGACTGTTTGATGAATTATTCCTGCAGCTTGGAGCTGTACTAGTGCTTGCTTCAACATCAGATGTTTCAGCCACCGACGTTTCCGCACTTGCTCTTCTAAGTCCACCCTCCTGCCGTTTACAAGCCGTAATCTGCAAAATTTTTATACTAAGATTAAGTTGAAATTAGATGAACTGAAGTTTCTCAGAAACAAAAAGCGGTCCCATAACAATTAATCGAATCATCCTACTAAAAACCTTCTAATGCTTGGACGTGAATTGTTTATGACACCAACAAGCAGAAGAGGCCATAAACATCTGTGTCATTTTGCAACTATGCCAAAAATAGTTTGAACAGAATGTCCGGCAATAGGTGCCAGTAAAGAGACAATCTTGAAGGAATTTTCGGAATTATCCAGGAGGGAGACGTCATTATCAGTTCTTCCAGTTGTTGACATTTATAAAGGGCTTTGATATGGTGCCAGTTTCACACTGTCTCAGTGCATTTGTCTGCACAAGGCTACGCCGTTTGATAAAAATGAGATAAAGAGGAGGCAAGCTGGTAGCACGAAGATGTAGAGATGATTTACCTATACCTCTACGGAATCAAATTTTCGATTTAAGTATCTCCCCAAAATTGACAAAAAGTATCGAATACAAATGTAGAATCTTTTCATTTGAATGAAGTCTTACTTTCCTCTTACAAAATTAGCCCATTTAAATATACTTCATTCTTGGTCCATCTCCGACAATATCGATACAAACGGTTCTCTTTAAACGAAATTAGCTAAGCGATCTGACTGAAAACCGGAAGTGATATAAGCAAAGTGATAAGGCTCTACGAACCTGAAATGAGATGGTTCCACCTGATGGCAAATCATTTGCCATGTTTGCAAGGTTCTTCGAGATGCCTGAAAGAAGTGTAATGACAACGAGAAGGTCAAGGGAGAAATGGTGAATTGGAAATTTAGAAAGAAATTAGATTCCAAACATTCCGCATCGTTTTGCTCTGAAAGTTTCGAGCAATAAGACTTGGATTTTTATAATCTAAAGGCAAACAAACTTATAAAGCAGTAATTTGAAGTACGGAATGGGAAGAAAAAAACAATTTTACTAAATCTTAGTCTTAATGCTCTCTTCTCCGGAGATGAAACTCAATGTTTTAGCGATAAAAGAATGAATTGCGAATGACACCATTCCCGATAAATCGCTTTATAGGATCTATAACCGAAAGTCGCAGTAGCCAAGATTTCATCTTAAATCGCTTGCTGATCTATATTAATCATCAATGAGATGTAGCAGAATCGATAGAAACTTTAAGCACCGCTTGTGCATGATGGAAATGGATAAGTCATTAAACAGGAAATCGCTGAATATCCGATTACCTTCGCTTGTAGGATTATCAAAGATAAAACAGTGTTAAAACACGATGGAACTGTCTTTCCATTCCATCCCGAAATCTTCCACTTCTCCGGCCCACTTACAAATGGCCTCTCACAATATAAACATTAGACAATAACGGTTGTAAAATTTTCGAAAAAGAAATGTCACCACACAATCACACCAACCTCGATAGGTGCATCTGTATTCCAATCCGAAGCATACATAGACTTGTTAAATATGAAAATGATTCAAAATACCAAGCTTACAAGGTTAATCAAAAGCACACCTTCCATAGTTCGTCCGGTATTTCCATTTGTAGGCTCATTTCTAGGATTGTTGTCTCGTGAAGTACACTCAATAAACATACTTGACATTTTTTTTTGACCACAACTTCGATAGATTTGACAGCTCCTCGTAGATGTTTACATTCAGTTTTGTTTCCAAATCAAGAATATACAAGCAGCTAGTTTTTTCTATACCGGGATCTCTAACTGTAATGGATATATAACTGTATCAGCAATAATTTTTAAATATTTCAAAGAGATGCGCATATTAATGTGATAGATTTCAACCTCAACTTCAGCATTTGTTTCATTTCTCAACCATTAAAATACTTTTCCTCATTTAATTTCTTCCTGCTAACTTAATTTTTTCTCTTATTAGTAACCATTGCTGTAACTTTGAAACTATTCCAATTGCCTTTGAAATGCTACAACAATCTAAGCTACAGTCTTACTTAAATCAAAATTCTTCCACTTTCATATTTATAACTACAGCTATTAATTTGTCCATCTTATCCTTTCATTCAAATATTAGACTGAATGCATTCTCTTATTCAAACACATCTAGTAAAGAAGAAGTGAATAATGAATTGATAAATAACAAAAACAGACAAATCCATAATTGCAAACTAAAAGGAAGTCCGCGGAAATGATGAAATGAACTGAGATTTAAATGAAATCTATGACAGTGATAAAATTTGTAAGCAAAACTAGTTTGAAAATCAAAATATAAATTGATAAATTTTTTGCACGGAAATTATCATATGATACTTTCGTATTCTTCCAATTGTATACATCATTTTTTGTGTGATAACAGAAATCATGATAAAAATATGAGCGGATGTTTCTAGAAACAGTCATACAACAAACGATGCTGATTATTTCATAATCAAACATGGGAATTGCATCAAATCTACGATCAATTTCTAAATTATTTAAATTAAATCACAACTGAAATTTAATATAGAATAATAAATGGAAGAAAAAAATGAAGTAAAAATGATTATGAAAAATATTAACATAAAATGAAATGCTTAGAAAAAAAGAAGAAAGCTTAGAATATAATAATTATTTGTTGTTCATTTTTTCGTTCTTCTATGAATTAGTTCCCATATATTTTTAATTACATAAATCAATTTGCAACGATTAATTCAGTTATAACGCATTCGTTAGCTAATCTATAAGAAATCTTGCGAAATCAATCATATTGAAGAAAATCATAGATTTAAAGATGAAGTAACTGTAACATATAGAGGTCAATTCCAGGTCATCGCAAACAATGAATCACTCGAGGATTTGAAGTGGTATGAAAATGGTATGAAAATAAAACAAATGTTGTTGCACGTATGCAAATGTATAAAATGTTATGCAAATGTATATAATGTCGGTGATGAAGACGATGCTAAGTTGTATATGGCGGGGTGTATGTGTGTGTAAGTGTATGTACATATACGTATATATATATATATATATATATACGTATATATATAAATGGAGTGTGTGGGTAAGTGTATGTGCAAGTTTATTTCCCGCAGAACCAACAAAATATGCATAAAATTGATTCTGCCCCGTTCCATTCCAAAAAAAAAAACATTATTACGTATATGTATGGAAGGGAAAATTCATCGCTCTTGTCGTTGTCGCTATCTTTTTGGTCCATTCGAAAAAGCTTGAAGAGAAAAGGGCTGGCAGGAAGGAAAGAATGAAAGGGAAGAGGTCCATTTGATAGGACATTAGCATATACAACCTTTGGCTATTCCTTGTAATACTATCAATTCATGCTAGAATTGGTAATTAAGCAAAACCTCAAGCACATTCATAATGAATGATAATCAATCTTTGCAAAATCCTATACACATAACAATGTGTAGCATAAGTAATTTATCTCGATATTAAACTTTTTCCGTGATAACAATTTTCGAGTTAACCTGATACAATCAGTAGGAAATGGACTTACTTCTGATAAATGAACAAACCGGGAAGTGTGCACATTGCTCCAAAATTGAAAGCCATCTGGTATTTGATATTTAAGCATTGCATACCAATCGATGATCGCATGAAGTCCTGTCACTGTTTTTCTCTCTTGATTGCATGATGACTAATTTCAATAAATTTAAGGATGGATCATCATTCAAACAATTGATTGAAGATACTTTAATACATTATACCATATTACCGCATAATATACTGTTAGAAATGAATAAAGCGATGAAACTATATATCGTATATTCTAAATAAATATAATAATACTGACAAGTAGAAAAATCCAAAATGTTATCTAATGCATATGAGAGAATAATGAGCTAAACGATAATGATGAGAGCAGTGTGTCACGTGAGATTAGGTACTCAGATGTGTCTGACGATTTAACAAGTTGTACTTTCTGCAAACAAAATAGTAGGGAAGTTAAAGAGTGAAATATTGAGAAGATGATTGTGGAAAAAAAACAAATGAAGCGATGAGCATAGCTGTTGAGAGTCGATGAAGTAATAAAGCGGAATTAACGTTCAAAAATTCTCCCTCGAATTTTTCAAATGGCATCTTCATCACCATTATCATCATTTTACATTTAACTGTCGCCCTCTCTAAACGATAAATCAATCTCGTACTATTTTTAAATATATTATATATATATATATATAATATATATGTGTAGACAGAATTCAGTTTAATAACAAATATATGTAGATAGAATTTAGTTTTGAGAAACAAGTGTAACTTTTTTCCCAGCTGTAATTTATGTGGCACATGTACACTTTGCTTGCTTGATGCTTCACCAACCCTTTAGTATTTTCATTAATTTCAAGAATTTCTAGAAAGAATTTTCAAGTGGGAGTAATGCAAATTACAACTCTTTTTATCACTCGTGAAATAATGATAATGATAATTGGTCGTAATAGCTATGATAGATGACATTATAATAAATAAATAAATAAACAATAATAATAAGAAGAAATAACAATAATTAATAATAATTAATAGTAATGATAAATAATAAAAACAATAATAATTATTATTATAATCATAGTGGTGATAATCATTTCTGTTGCTTATTGCAATAGTTTATTTTTAATAGTAATTGCAGCAGTAATGATGACGAGTAATAAGGAATGATTGACTACCATTAAAGATAATACTGAGCGATAATGACGTTTACAAGAAAAATTCAATTCGTTTTTATTGCAGAATATATTCAGTTACGCTTAAGGCAGTATAGCAATCGATGTTTGTATGTATAGATATTATATATATATGTGTGTGTGTGCGTGGGTGTGTGTGCATATATTATGATGTATTGTATTGCCCGATGTGTACACAAATTCATATTCCCGAGCTACTTTCAAAATTACACATATGCATAGATGAGAGATGACTGGAAGCATTCGAGAAAGAATGCTATTTATTTAATTGCGGTGCCAAAAAGCCCTTAAATAATTAACATAAAATGATGTCCTTTTATGGATATGCAAGAAGGATAAGCATCTTTTAGACCATTGTCCAATACTTTGCTTTCTTACTACTAAAAATTGACATCATTGCATTGAATCTTACAATTTATTAATTGCAATGAATCCTTTCAAGGATGCAATAAATTTTAAAACTTCTCACCAAATTTTTTTTTTAAATTGAAAAATGGATTCTAGTTTTGATGAAAAGAAAACAATGATCAGTAGCAATCTCAAATAAATGTAGAAATTTTTAAACTTCAATTTAATTTTAAACAGTAATAACGGAAAGTGATGAAAGATTGCGCACCCAAACACACAAACGCATCTTTATATGCATATGTATGGAAATTAAAATGAAGTAGTATTATGGTAGTTCATCAGAATTAGGTAAATTTCAGTGAACGATGGAGGGTGAACGAAGTGATATGCGCAATTTGTATGCACGGGTGTTGTGTCAGTGTGTTTATGTATTCTGATGTCGCTGTCGGTATATATGTGTGTATGTGTATGAATGTGTGTGTATGCCTTTTGCGATTTCAGTGTAAACTTGAAATGAGATGAAATGTAAAATGCATACATTTTATGCATAGAAATTAGTGATTTGTGATAGATTTTGTGAATTGCGTCGTTGCTGTATTGATGTGATTCTTGCGATCACAACGGGAAGATGAAGAAGTGGAAATTCGAATCCCTCTCTCGAACCCTCTACTCTCCTTTCTCCCTCCCCATAATCGCTACAACCCCTCCTTATCGTCTCAATTGAATTTTTGACCTTAATTACTTCTGACCAACTGCAATACCCGCAATTTGAAAATTTTGGAATGATAATACAATATATGGAAATGATGATTCGATGTACTGATTTGGTAAGAGTACACAGTACCATTAAGCAAGTGAACAGGACAACTGACCAATATATCAATAAATAGAGAAATATAAAAAAGTGGACAAACCAACACACAGACACATATATATATATAGGCAACAAATCTAGATGTGGTCACTGGGATAGGCGCATTTATCACAATGTCACAGAATCTTTAAAAACCTGATTAATATTTCTGAATAGGTCAATGAGGCGCATGTCTGGGTGATAATGAGAGCGCATATATAGCATTTGACTATTTCACATTTTAACAATTTCGTTTATTTCCCCAAAAATATTTAACAGCAATTTGTAAATGATAATAATAAGTATAAAAATGCAATCCTATTATTTTTGTATATTTGATATTGGCAGATGAAAGGTAAATAATATTATTTGAAGTAGAAGTATTTGTAGAAAATTTCAAATTTCATCGTCTGTCATAAGAAATGAACAGAGGGACATTTCGAAACATATATGAATAAAAGAATGAAAGTCAATATGAAAGTATCTCACCGTCACTGTAATGCAACAAAGTTCAACTAAAACACTCTTTGGCTTAGAGTATGAAATTTGTTTACATTCTCGCTTAACTGCTATATGCAGATAATTTGGACAATACAAAAAAAAAGGTTTCAGAAATTTCAATTACATAAAGTTTTAAAATCAATCAATAAGTTTATTGAAGAATTCAAATATGCTTAAGTGTATAAATCAGTAGATGAAATATTTAACATATAAAAAATGAAATCACTAAAAAAAGGTTAAGAAAAGCGGAGCTGTAGAGAATTCTGAGCAAATTGCAAACATGCATGCTCTCTGTTTTCTTGTTGCATCATCATTCTACTTTATCTCTCTCCTCATCTCTCTCTCTTCTAAAGTAATGTTTACTTAGAAATAAATAGTAAAGGAAAGTATCAATACGTTACGCATCAAATAACAACAATAACAATGATAATAATATTGGAATGGCGGTGATGACAGCACTAGCATTACACATTTTTTTGAGACAAAAAGTATTATTCATAATGAGTTTCAATAAGAGAGAGAGAAGAGGGAGACACACAGAAAGAGAGACAGAGGTTCAAATGTGATAACTATTTCTATATCATCTCATCTCATCATATCAGATCATATCATATCATATCATCACATCACATCACTCATGGACAGATTACAGAAGACTCTCTCAGCAAGCACTAATTAATTACCGATGTCATCCCAAGTGGTATCATATGTATGGCAGTGATAATGACATAATATTATAAACACATTTTCCCATCAAATGAATTAGTTAATTTCTATGTAAAAACGGACCGACAGACAAACAGACATATAAACACACATACACACATATACGCGTACCATGCGCTACTATAATTATAAAACTTCCATGTACCTGAATATACGTATTGTTTTATCCAATTGTCTGTCTGTCTGTTTATTTCTGTGTGTGTGTGTGTGTGTGTGTGTGTGTGTGTGCTCATTTCAAACCTCAGTTCTTCGTAAATATCGTAGGTACCAACAATTGTTCTCGGAAACTTTAATTTGTTTTGTGTGATTCAAGAAAAGAATATTTGTCTTCAATTTGTGTCTATGGATATATCAAAGAAATTTGCTTATTATTCAGAAAAAAAGAGAGAGAGAGAGCAATGGTAATTAATTAAAAAGTAATGAGTGAAGATAGAATAGTTTATAAAGCTTTTAATTTTTTTGCGAGTTTACATAATATTATGAAAATTTTATAATTTTCTTAACTATTTGAATTTCGTTAAAATATTACAAGCAAATTTGATTAAATGAAAGAATATAAAAGATTTTTAGTGATAGATATTTTGATTTTAAACAAAATTTTGCTTAATTACTACAACAACAATTTACAGACAAAGAAAATATTCAATCAATTGCTATCTCTAAATATTATATAAATTAAAACAAACAAAAAACTTATATTATAATGATAATAATAATAGTAAAAAGCTTTATTATTTTGATGATAAAAATGTTTTGTTATCAAAAATAAAGAAAAATTAAAACAAATAAATGTAGCGCAATCAAAAATGGCATGACAAATGATGATGGCCAAAAAATTCCAGTTCTAATATAAGAATGGACAGGTTGCATGCTTAAAAGAGCTGCTATACCTACTGCGGTAATTTTCGCATAGTTGATTAGAAAATTTGCAAAACCAGATTTTTAAATGGCATTGGATAGAGAGAAAAAAGCCTGTGCGAGCAAAAGAGGTGGAGAAAATAAACGATTACAATCGGTAAAGTAGCGAGCCCTATAGAAAAATTACCAGTATTCATTATGCCTACGTACGAATCAATGAATTGTGATGATGATGATGATGATGATGATGATGATGACGATGATGATGACGATGATGATGATGATGATTATGACGATGATGACACAATACATTTATTTCATTTTGAGGGATAAAAAATAAATTGATTGATACTGTCAATTCAAAAAGTATATAATTATGTGATAAGCCGATTAGTATAATTCTCGAAAATGTTAGTGAAGCATTGAGAGAAATGATTTCAAACATTGTTTGTACTCTTTTTGATAATAAATTCATAGGAGGATTTCGAAAAACAAAAAAGTTCCAAATTTAGTATATATATGATGGATGTATTAGAAAACAATGTGAGAGAGAGAGAGAGAGAGAGGGAGCATAGTGCATACGGGATACGGGGGTTAATGAATTGACCTTTTTTGAGAATGACATCCTCCAAATCCACTAATGCTTTTATATTTAGTAAATGATACAAAATGAGTTAAGTCTTTTTTCCTTAAATTTGCTACTGAATAAAAAATAAGCAGTTCTACTAAAATTCAATCTATAACATTTGATGAGTATAACACTTATACTTCAATGAATATTTTCTAACTGATAATATAGTTTATTTTCCGGAAGATTAATGTTTACCGGAATAGCAAAATAGAAATGATATTTAATAGAATAATTGATTTGTCCGGATTAACCACAATCGAAAGCTATTGTTATTAAAAATGATGATTTAAATGTAGAAGATGAGGCAGAATTTTGTCCGCTAACAACAATCTATGAAAGAGATTATGCATAATGCACGTATACAACAATACATTGTATGTATGTATGTATGTATGTATGTATGTATGTATGCATGTATTGATTAATTGTTTGAATATGATACTTTATCATTACATTTCATTCTTATATAATCTCTTCATTGTTATTAAAGTATTTAATAAAATAAATACCTGTAATAGTATATAGAATATAAATATTGTAATTATGAATAGTTTAAGAAGAGGAGAGGGAGGAAGGTAATGAATGGAAAAAATGACTATAAAGCCTTCTTTTAAATATTAGAAATAATTGAGGAGGAATAGAAGGAGCACTTAAAAAGATAAGTAAGCGTATTGCTTAGAACTCATTGAGCAATCATGTATGAATGAATGAATGAAATGGATAAATGGATGGGTGAACGGGTGAATGGATGAATTGATGAATGGGTGAGTGGATGGTGAATGAATGAATGAATGAAAAGATGAATGAATGAATGGATGAAGTGGATGAATGAATGCGTGAATGGATGAATGAAATGGATAAATGAAAGAATAAACGAATGAATGAATGAATGGGTGAATGGATGAATGAATGAGTGAATGGATGAATGAATGAATGAATGAATGGATGAAGTGGATGAATGAATGGGTGAATGGATGAATGAAATGGATGAATGAACGAAAGAATAAACGAATGAATGAATGAATGGGTGAATGGATGAATGAATGAGTGAATGGATGAATGAAATGATGGATGAATGAATGAATGGATGAAGTGGATGGATGAATGAATGAATGAATGAAAAGATGAATGAATGAATGGATGAAGTGGATGAATGAATGAATGGATGGTTGAATGAATGAATGGATAAATGAACGAATGAATGTATGAATGAATGAATGCACGAACCTTCAAAACTTTACACAAAAACATACTCATTGAGATATTTTTGAATAGGTGAATGAATGGATAAATTAATGAATGATTGAATGAATAATTAAATGAATGAATGATTTAATGAATGAATGGATAAATGAATGAATGAATGCACGTACCTTCAAAACTTTCATACTACACAAAAACATGCTCATTAAAATATTTTTGAATAGGTGAATGAATGGATAAATGAATGAATGGTTGAATGGATGGATGAATGAATGGATGAATGAGTGAATGAATGAATGAATGGATGAATGAATGAATGAATGGATGGATGGGTGGATTTTTCCTTTAATGAATCCAGAAGAAAAGTGATATCATTAATTGTTATTAATTAGTGAAGAAATGATCAGACGATATGATCATTACAACTCTGAATCTGATCTGATCAAATCATTTTGTTATGGACGAATAATGAAAAAAATTATTTGAAGTTGCGAAAAGTACACCAAAAACGATAAAGTAATCATACTTATTAAGGGACTTTGAACAATCTCGGCGATGAAATTCAATGCCAGCTGGTTTTTTTCTGCCTTCAAAACTTTTATATTACACAAAAACATGCTCAATAAAATAATTTTTGATTCAATAAAATCAGCTCTGAGATTTGGTTGAGGAATGATTGATTAAGTTACTACTTGATAGAATATTCACAACTTATTTTATCCATTATAGTTCACATTTTGTCACAATTCGTCAAGCTGCACAATTATTACTTCTGCTACTAATTATTAATATGAAAGAGCTAAGTCAATCTTTTCTAGCATAATTACTGAGTAATATTGTGCTATACTGATTAATTTTTCGTGTTATAAACATCTCGATCGATCTTCGTTTAACACAATCGAATGAATCATCATCTTATTTTCCTTGCAAAAATCAGCCTAATGGCAGCAAATGATCGGTTGCTTATGCAAAATGGGCAAAATTCGTCAGCAAGTTAATTAAAAAACGAAATATATCAATTATTTTGTTTATTTTATTATCAGTAATGAAGTAAAAAAGTAATTTTCCCCATCACTGAGAAATGAAAGTAGCTGTAACGGCTGTTGTTAAGGGTTCACAGATCACATTAACAACTCAATTGATATAACCAAAATTTCTTTTGCCTATCAAATATTTTAGATGAAAAGAACAGTTGCAGAAATTTTAATGTTTAGAGTAAATTTCAAACTGATAAAAGATTAACTGATTCATAGTTGATAGTAAAATGCGATAGCTTTCTTTGTTTGATAAATATATGAATTAAGATTGGAATAAATATCACAGAGTGTCAGCAGTAAGATTGAATTCTTTTGGACTCTTTTCTTTAGTCTAAATGAATCAACAATAATATTAAGATAAAAAAAAGTATTCTTCCACCATTCCTCTTTATTTCCTTAGATGAATATGATTGGAATAATTTAATGAAGCTTAAATCTGATAGTTAGAATAAATGATTTCAGTCATTGTTTATAAATTTTCTCCCTCGTCAAATTTTAATCTATCATTTTCTGAAATCAAAAATTGATTCATTCATATTTTTAAAATCTTTTTTATAACTTAATTATTTAATTATCAAATTATTTAATTTATTTAATTATTTAATTATCAAATATGCGATATAAATCTTGACAAAAGGATGATTAAAATTTAAATTAGAATGAAAAGGCTATTGGCATCATAGAGCTGAAGAATTCTTTGTTTGAAAAATAGAGAGTAATGCCGATACATTTCATTCATGACATTACCGCACTAAGCAAAACACAATTTTGCAAATATCAAATCCAACATTTGATCGATATTGTGACACACTCCACGCAGTAATACAATAAATTTTACAGCATGAAAATTAGATCTTTTATTTCAAGAAATTTCTATAAATTAATAGGAAATTATCAGAGACATACCAAAAAGTCATTCAAGTTCCACAGAGTGTCAGCAGTTAAGGTTTAATTCTTTTGGACTCTTTTCTTCATTATATGGCTATTCCAAAATTGCTATGCTGAACAGATAAGTAATACTTCGTATCTTTCATACTTAACAGTTAGCATAAATCCATGCTATCATAAAAGTATTTTAATATTTTAGAGATAATCTTGTGTTTCGTCGATGTATTCGATCAGATGCTGCGAAAGTAGATGAAATAGGAAATCAAATTGAAATATATCGTGCACTTCTGAAGCATTTCTTCAGTTAAGCATCAAAATTTTTTTGGCGAATAAATGGGAGGGAAAAGGTGGAAAGAAGAAGTACCATAATGCGTCATCCTAAAATTGCTCTAACAGACCTGATTGGAGAAATTTCAAAAAAAGAAACGAATAATTATATTAATAATAATAATGCGTTCAGGATAGCACTATACGGGTTTTTTCTATAAGAACGAATGATAACGATACAAATACAAACTTCCCATAATATTTTCCACTCAATTTTCATTTATATGTCGATTATAATTCCAATTAAAAATATCATGCAAGTTGAAAAAGTAGTAAGTTTAGCTTACTCTTTCATTATTTAAAGGGATATGAATTGTGAAACAATGAATTTGCTTTAAGTTTGTTTGCTATTTTTATCATTGTTACTCTTTTTTAATTCTTATCAGTTCAATTATAAAGATAAACTTAACTCATTTTTCTTTTGAGAAGAGTATACGACGAAGATGAATGTCTCATTTTTCTACGATATATATCTCATCTTTTTCCACACAAAATAAATTTTGGAATAAATTTCGACAAAAATTTTCTCCCAAATGAATCAATTATTCCAGAAAGTAACAAATAGAATGCAAAACTGCGCAGTGTAATTTTATGCAAAATTTTTTTCAAATAAAAATAACAGAAAATGAGAAGAGAGAGAGAGAGAGAGAGAGAGAGAGAGAGAGAGAGGAAATGAAATGCGGAAGAGAGTTTTTACCGAATATGATGAAGCCTATAGGAACAATTGGACATGTCGACACATGCATATATACATGTTCATAAATAATTTTTAAAAGGGGGGTGCATTTGAAAAAATGGCACTTTCGACTTCAATTCTTGCATTAGCAAATAAATATGCGTATACCTTTTTTTTTCAAATGTATTTACAGTGATAGAATGACATGACTTAATGAATGAGTTCGTTTTTTCTCTTGGAATTAAATCTTTTACTGAAATGAAAATAAAATGAATGAAAAGCTGCAATGAGTAGCAGCAGTATATCAACAGAATACTTTTTAGAATTTCATTCATTAATTTTACTTCAAAAATTACACAAAATTAATTAGGGTGAATAATCTGAATGAATAATATTGAAGGAAATGATGAAAATATCACCTGTTTCGAAAGTTTTGAAAATATGACAAATATGACATATGACAATGCTTGAAGATTTTGATAAAAACACGTTTTGTAAATGTTACCGTATTGCGCAGTTGTGGAGCTGGAGATTATTTTCAGTCCAACCTATGTAAAATTGCTCTTTTTCGCTATTCATTTTCCATTTTGACCGCAAACTTTTCAATATATTCATCCAATTATTTATTCGATGTTTCTATGATCGATCAAATTTGAAGTTTGTTCATTAAATTTTAAATAGAATATTAAATATGAGAAGTTCAAAAAGCTTAATACGATGAAGTATGATTATGAGATTCATCATAACAACGTATTTTTTTCTTGTTATATCATCTACTCGATTGATTACGATGATTTTAATTTACGCTAAGAAATCAAAGTTTATCATGTTGAAGAGAATATAAATAAATTTAAATACATAATGTGTTGCTATTTTACAGAGTGTTTTAAAGCAACATAAAAGATTTCAAACTAACAAAAGAACTTTAAATTAATTCACGAGGGAAGAAAATGAAATGTATTAGCGCATGAAATAAATTTCGTATTTCAAAAGAAATGAATGAATTGAAAAAGTTGCAGAAATGCAAAAATAAATTATCGATAGGTTGATGAAGAGATAGTCAACAAATGTTTTAATGAAAGAAATAAAGGCTTCTTCAATACAAGCATATTATGATGTTAATGAGAAAAAAATTCAATCATTATAAAATTTATTGTAAACTATTACTTTTTCTTTACTTTTTCTTCATATATTTCATTTCTCACAAAATTTAAACTGAAATGATTGTTAAACTGATTGGTACTAATTAGATTTTCAATTTCAAAATAAATTAGAAATGAAAACTCATTCTTCTGGTAAAATGCATTTACATCGTGTAATGATAATGGTACTACAAATATTTTTAGCCCTTTGAAAAAAAATCCTAAATGGTACCACAAATATATAAGGTCTATTATAAATAACAAAATAAAAAACATAGACAACCTTCTAATAAAGATGCAATCTTAATTAATTGTATGCCTAGAATGCATGCCTTATATTCATAATTTATAGAATAGCATAAATTTAGGATATTATCGTAGAAAGCTGGTAATAATAAAGTAATCTCTGTAGACTCTCGTTGAAAGCATTAAGTGCAGCATTTGCAATCCATCCAACAATTCTGCGCCCATTTTCATCACACCAATGAACACAGAGACATACATATTACTTCATTAACTACAACAATGATTCAAAAAGAATATAAATTAATCGAGTGCTCAAAAAAAATATTAAATTAATATAAAAAAATTAAAAGACGGTAAAGATGCATTCATTCCAACAAAAGGAAGACAGGTATCCCGAAAACTGGCCGTAGTCGATTGCAGAAATTACTAAAAGCCAGTCCTACCTGTGCGCTCATACCATCGCCAATATTACAATAATTCATTTGCCTATTTCATTATATCTGTCAAACATCAAATTTTAAATCGATTGCTGAAAAAAAATTGAAAAAGGTGCAATATCTATAGATAAGTTAGAGGAAATGGAATCTGTTGATGAGATTAAAGATATTACCTTGCACTTAAATAGATTAGCTCAAACTGTTTAAGATTTAAGCAAATCGAATTGGCTGGTAGCAACTTTTGACAGATGACTCGTGCAAATTTCAAATACCTCTCACTCTATCTCGTCTGATAAGTTGAATAGAAAACCGATCATTCTTTAAACGAAACTTAACTTCAATTTAGCAAAAATTCACCTCCTAATCGTGCAGTGGAAGCAATTGATTTCGTAGATAGAATAATATAGTAATTGCACTACTCTTATCCGAAATTACGGAAATATTTCAAGAGAATGATAAAAACGATAGTATGTATTCAAATTCGTGCAGTGTTTTCAGCCTGTATGTATGTACCCAAACTTCATTAAAAAGTGCATTTTCATTCCTCTTCCTCTGTGCTTTAAATATTTTAAGCTAACTGACGTTCCCCTAAATATGCTTTCACTTTGTTCGACATGTGGAATCGAAGATAATGGACTAATTAAACGGAAGAAAGCCTACAACAAATTGACCTCCTATGCATTCAATATCCGGTTTATATTCTTTTGCACTAATTTTATCAATAAAAAATGAGCTAACGTTGAACTGTATTTCTTTTTAGTTACAGCGACTTATACTTTCAGTCATTGCATCCTTACCTGTTTCGAATTATTTTAATCATTTTCAAAATCTCTCCAATAAACAATGTCTTATCAATCTTATCATCCCATCATTAATTATACATGTCAATATACGCAATTTTTCAAATTCCACTGATAAACAAACTATTTAAAAGTTTTTGATAAATTCCTGCTACTCTCTTTCTTCAACATTATGATTTTTTTTTTGCATTTAATCTCTATCGTCTAACTACTTTTTATTCTCTCTCGTCAAAACATACTTCTGCAAATTGTGATCTCTGAATTGTTGCTATATAATGCCTCGGTTGATTGGATAATTGGAAGTTCCATTTTAGGTTTGGGCGCAAATTTAAGCTATGATTTAACGGATTTAGTTTCTATCTCGTCGCTTTCTTTTGCATTTTTGGATCATTAATCCGTAAATTGAAAAAAGATTGAAAGTAAAAGTTGAGGATTCAAATTTTTTCAGACAATGCTTCCTACAACGATGGATGATTTGAAGGATGAAAGGAGCAAGGATAATGGTAAAGCATCGCATTCAGCAATGAATTTGTTATGGCGATTGTCTGTACACATAGGTATCTCCCGCTATATGCTTGCCACATTCAAGATAATCATCATAATTGGCGCTTCCGTCATAGCGGTACATTATCTTTTTATTCTAAGAAATTCATTCGTAAAGGCCAGTCAGGAATAATCATTTCTAATATTTGTGTATAGAATTTTGCAGATTTTTCAAAGTAGTAAATGATAAGCTTCCTTACTATTCCGCTTATGATTAGTTCAACATTTCCTCCTCGAAGAGAGATAACGCAGTCAGCTGTCCGAACAGAAATTCAGTTCTCTGTACTTCTGTTTGATTCTTTAATGATATTATGATCCAACAAAATTTTACATTCGCTAAATGTCCGATTCAAATTGCGTTTATTTGCACCGTGTGCATGTTTATTGCTATTAACAAAAAATTTGCGAACTATTGTGAATTTGCATAGCGATTGCATAGCGATCAGTACTAGTCCAGTTATTTTAGTATTAACTAGGAGGTAAACCATGAGATTGAATTTCTATTGTTTTAAGCTTCTGTATTATTTGTCGTTTGATTGGACAGTATTTGTGGAAGATCAAAGTTATGGAATTGCTGCCATTCAAGGTCAGCAAGTCCGTTATCAGATTGAATCACGGCCTTGTTCCGATGTAAAAAAGGATTGTTATATCGTATATGATGCAGTTGATATGTTTACGTAAGCTTCTTTATTTTCGTGTTTTTGTAAGTCAATCAGCAAATAGCTTAGAGATTCGATAACGATAATCTGACTGCCTCCATAATAGGACTTCCATAATTCCTTTGATTTTTTTATAAAAAGCCTACAGAAATGCGTGAAAGTGGAGTGAAAATCATTTACTATTCAGCTTTTTGCTAAAAGACTTTGGGAAATTCAAGCGAATTTTCTTCAGTATGAGGAAAAGCTCGATCTAAATTAAGGGTTTCGAAGAATGATAATGGAATCGTATATATTTGAACTGTGTGCTTAGTACCAATTGGCTTAAGCTAATTCTAGCTAGTGGATGAGCTAATTAAGCTAATGGATGAGTTTTTTAGGGGTGATGTTAATCGGTTTTTGATAATACGACATGTTCCAAAGAAACACGGAACTGTTGTTCGCCTCATCCCACCTACAGGTTCGGTTTGAAGTTTCTTTGATGACTTAAGATTGTTATTAGATATTGATCTTCTATATGATAGATTCCAATTGCTAATTTATAGCACATAAAAATTATGATATTCAATCGGTTTCTTAAAATTTGTATCTGTAGAGACTACATTAATACAAATTGAAGATTGGTAGAATATTTTCATCCATATTCATTCATGTTTTTAAATTTATTGCTTCTTACTGAACTAGTCTCTTTGTCCTAATTGTTGCAGAAAGTATTCAGGTCTCAAGTCTAAAGAATCGGATTCACGTTTCTGGAAAGTGAATCATACGCATATCAATAGGCAGTATGTAGCAGTTATGCTAACTGTACCATTTGGCGTTGCTGCGTTGGCACTTTCTAATTATGTCAACTTGGCAGCAAATGTTTTGATAGTTGGTCTTGGTGGTGGCAGCATGAATATGTTTTTGACAAATCATTTTCCGAAGGTCGCTTTTTCGGACATTTTATAGATGCTTATCAGACACCCCTGAAGGTGATTAGTTTATGGACCTATTGTAACTTCTTAACAATTATTTATTGAACACTAGTTCCTGCAAAAAGCATAATCAGCAGGTTAAAATATCGAAGCTTAGCTATGAAACAAAATATTTAAGATTTACTGAATCTTCTTAACAGTTAAAAAAAACTTATGTGAGATGAAAAAGTGAAAATCACGCAAAATCAATATGAAACTCTTTTCTCTCTTTTCGTTGTAATTTTGATTTGTTTCTTTGAAATCCGGTTCAAACAATGGATACTGCAAGTTTGGGAGGCCGTTATTTGGTACGAAAAATAGCAAGGAAAAATTATTAGTTTTTGAAGAACTTAGAATCCTGTTCCGTTGTAGATGACAATAACAGTTGTCGAACTGGACGAAGTCATTATTGATCTAGCATGGCGGTGGTTCGGACTGGAAAAGAGGCATGAAAAAATCCAGATTGTCGTGATGGATGGTGTGAAATTTGTTGAAAAAGCAGCAGTCAAGAGTAATACTTGCTTCATAAAATTCTTTGAACCTGAACGTAGGACTGTATCAATATTGAATTCATTTAAGTAGTTTGAGTATTTATAACTTAATGCAAGATGTTCTCTTAAATAGTTTACATATTAGCATAACATTCCTGAACTTATGTCACTTTCTATCATTGATTTTAGAAGTCCTTTTTGATGTTGTGTTCATTGATGTATGCGATGAGATTGGCGATATAACTTGTCCTGCCGAGCCGTTCATTCGTTCAAACTTTATAGAAAATTTGAAGAAAATTCTGAAGCCGACAGGTATTTCATTTTATTTGTATGTCTGGTTGGATTGATACAGTAATTACATTTCAAAGACTTCTATGAAGTTATGTATAGCTGAACAAAAGAACTGCTTTTGCAAAATTTATCATCTTCCTCATGCTAATAATTTCAGGAATTGTGGTATTGAATGTTTTGCCACACGAAGACGTTTTGGATCAAGTTGATGAGGTTTTATCTTCCAAATATCAAACTATTGCTAATATAATATTAGTGACAATGGGTAAAATGGAATTCGTATGACAATTTTTGATTGGTTCCTTTCATCAAGGAAAAAATCTATTAACCGGACTTAACAACATATTTGAAATACCTATATCATAAATAATTTACATACAATCTAGGTTTCTTGGTCTGGACAACTCCTTACTTAATCTAAAAGTGTATGCAGTCTGATGAGTTTTAATTTAATTGATTTCAACTGTTGCAGTTTATTTTGAAATATTCCATAGCAGGGAATTCAGAGTTCTTGAATCAATGAGTTTGAAGGATATGTTTTGACACCTGTTCAAGTTCCGTGTTACAGGTAGTGCGTGCATACCAGAAGCAGTTTCCAACATGTGCTGTTGCTCCACTGCTTCGTGAAATGAATACAATACTTGCATGTCAAGTTGTACAGCAAGTTGATTATCACACCAGTCAGCGCTTGATGTCTGAACGATTTCAAGAGGCTTGGAATCATTTCGGTTTTATCCAGCAGTTTGGTGTCATGAAACTGTCTTTCACAAATGATAAAATCAAAGCGGAAAATTCTTCTTGACGCCATTTGAATTTTGAAGTTTCAATTAAAAACATTTCGTCATAATAATTATTTGCAACGTTTCTCACATTTTCAATAGCTTTAAATCACTTTATTATTATAAAGAAAGACTATGTTTCATTTCGCCAAAAATGGCTGCAGTGTGCAGAGAATTATTCGAATGGAACAAAATTATAGCATTTCGGGTTAGTTGCGTCTGGATTAAAATATGAAAAGCTACTAGTGTGAATTGCTATGATTATTTAGATTGTAACAATTTGTTTTGAAGTTAATAGAGTCCACCGAAAATCGGCTCTTTTTTCATGTTTTGAACTTCTTGTTATTTCTTTACGGGTGTAAATTGTTTTCTGTTTCTGCTTTTTTTGTTTTTTACTTTTTATTTATGATGTTTAATTGCGTTTCTGAATTTGCTTATAAAATTTATAAATATTGACTGGTAACATTTTAAAAACTATTTGACTTTTGATTGGTGGTTGAATCCGGAGCGGAGCGAATTTAGGTATAGTTTTAATTCTTAATAAACATTTATTTGTAAATTAGTAGTAGAAAAAGATTATCTTTTCTCAAAAATGTAGTGGTATCACAAATTGACAAGTAGTGAGCGAATGGTGTTAACTGCTGTTCAGGTTTTGTACTCCGTGTTCATAACAGATAAGTGTCTGGGCAGCCAATCCATATAAGCTCATCAATTTCTTTTCATTGTAAACTTATCTTTATTGATTTATTGATATGACTTTAGAAACTTTTTTGTTTTATAATTTAATTTGTAAAATCCTAAATTTTACACGATTACATTTGTCACTTAAGTTTGGTGACGTAATCGACTATGTATCCAGTCAATAAAATATAAGTGATCCATGGATTTCCTGGTATTCTATAATTTTTATAACATCATATTGAATTTTTTGTCACTTTTTTATAAAAAGGGTATATGTCTATTATATTTGTCGCAAAAAGTGTCGAATTGTACTATGCCTTTATTTCTTTTATTAATATGTGCAATAAAAATTACTTTTTTGAGTACTAGATTACCAATTCAGCACTAAGTCTTGTTAATTTGATTTTCGTGAAAATGCATCTAATCTGCTTTATTTGGGGTTTTAGCATACTTATGCATAAAAAGGCTAAATGCTTGACAGCTGTAAAAGTTAGCAGTTGAATTCTTATTCGAAATCAGTGGAAAAGAAATAGAAAAAAACTTTTCATATGATTTATAGAGGAAGTTATTATTATTGGGAAATCAGTGTTGTGATGGAATTTTTACAGCTTTTAAGCGTTCATCGAAAATTTTTAAAATATTCAAGGAAAGAACAGCTGTCCATTTGCTTCAAATGAAAACAGAGCAATCAAAAAAAGTCCATAATTTTCCGGCATGTTCGGAAGGGGAATTAGCTATTTCTGAGTTATTATTGAAGTGGCAATTTTTACACGCAAAATTTTATTATTTGCAATTCTCTCTCTCTCTCTCTCTTTCTCTTTCTCTCTTATGAAAGGAACTTTGGTTGGAATCTTTTTATGGGTCAATTAGTAAAAATTGTTATCGTGTTTTTTAGATTTTCTGCTGGTTCATTCGTGGAGGAAGAAAATTTAAATGATTGCCGAACAGATAACAAAGTAACTGTTCCTTATACCACTTTTTTTATTCTCCAAAATATTTATCACTCAAATCAACTAATATTTTTCAGCATTCCTTGTATTAAACAGTAACGAAGATGGATCATGAATTTCTTATTATAAATAAACATAAATTATTTCAAGTATTTTTTGTTCTGTTCTCACAAATATCTGATCTGATATACACCTGAATATATGTTAAATCACGTAAGTGGAATGGTTTTCAGATAATCCGGATCCGTTCCAATAATTTTGGTCACATAAAATGCATGCATTGTGTATACGATGTATAAAAGTTCGTCGCTATCAATATCCTAAAAAAGAAATAAACTTAAATTATATATTTCGTGCTATTTCAGGATAACATTCCGTGCTATTTCGCTATCATATTACATTGTTTTATATATTCTCTAATGTTTTCTTCATATGATTGAAAATAAATGAAAGATAATCCTCGATTAAATTTCATCTTTTATTTGTAATTTTTCAAAAATTTTATCATTGTGATATCATAAATGTAACAATTATACTTATGTTATGTAAATATCAGATATATCAAACTCTCATTATCACTTATATCAAATGGCCATTAACAATCATATATATATCCTTGTATCATTTGAGACGTAGTATTACTACTAAAATTCCATATATTTCTTACCTTAATTTCTAAATTATTATTCGATGAACTTCGTGCATCTCGAAAAATAAGTCGTAATCGTATTTTTCCATCATCAGATGATGATTCCAAATCACAAAAACGATACTGCCACGAGTAACTCTATAAATTTGCATAAAGTATAATATAAGTTATTGAGGAAAAAAAAGCTTGTGTGCACGATTTATTAAAGACTTAATATTGTTATCTTCTAAGAATGATAACATACTTTTGTAGGAATATCATATAAGCTTATGCCTTGCTTGATATCAATCACCAAACCACTGGGACGTCCTTGATAACTGCATGCAAATGTACGTGTCTAAGAATATGATAATATTCATTGAAAAAATTAATTTCAAACAAAATTAATATATACACTAAAAAAGAAATTATAGAAATTAAATTTGAACAAAGAATGATAAAAAATAAAACATAAATTAGGAAGATAATAATAATATATTTTTAAGAAATAAGTTAATGAATACAAGTAAACAAATTATGGTGATATGGTATGGTATAAATTGGAATAAATTCAGAAAAATAGAGCACCTGAAAACTGTCAACAGTACTGCGTAAACAACGATGATAAGCTACATCGAACTGATTAAATTGATGATGATTCTCAACTGACATGTAATGTTTTAAGCCATTAATCGATGTTTCAATCCAAAAGCAATATTCTCGTTTATCTAATGCTGGTTTTTCGCGATCCATTACTTTAAATGCTGTATCGTAAATTTTGTATAACGATACGCATTTATTCAAATCATCCGAATTCAGCTATAAATCAATTAATTTTAATAATTTAATATATTTAATGAGAAATTATTTTAACGAAGTAACATTTCATAAAATGATCGAAGATTTAAATTTAAAAGTAATTAGAAAAAATTTTTTTGAATTTTAGCATACCGGTGGAGATTCGAAAATACAAAGTTCGCCACCTTTCAGGATGATAAATCGAGGTTCCCAACGTTGACGTGGATCCTTGAAATGCTCTTCCGGTAATCGTTCGCTTACCCAACCAATATATGTAATCTGAAAATTGTCCATCTTCAATTTTTCATTTAAAATTTAATTGATATAAATTTATCCAGAAAGAAAAAAAATTTACAAAATAAATTTTTACATTTTGATTACTTTAGTTTTCAACAATTTGATAGCACTAATAATTTTGAATAGCATTTGCAACAAAGTTACTTATTACGGTATTATTCAACTTTATTGCTTTTATCACGCATAAAACTGATCACTTATTTTGTTGTTTGATATGTTACTTTTTTTTAATGCCTACCTGTTCACTTTTATGCAAATATTTATTTGATAATTTAATAGATTTATAATTAAGTGATGTGATACGAGTCTGAATATGTTTAATCCATTGTTCCATAGTATTTTTATCTTCGCAATGTATAATACCTGTCGATGAGCCATCCACCGCACGAACTTCGAACGCATTATTTCTAAAAGTTTTAAATATTTTCATGAAATTATGCAAATTATTAAATATAATAAATTGTTTTTCGAAAGTAGAGAAAATGACAATACGGAATTAGAATTATTGCACTAATTAGTATTTATTTTATATTATACAAATAATTCGTGAAATTAAAAGGTTTAATTTGATATTGATAAGGAAAGTATATCTATTCGGAAGGTTATCATTATTGTCTATTACAGAAGAAAACAAAAAATTCTTTATTATCATAATGAAGGATTTCATTTTCTAACTTCAAATTCTAAACAAGTGCATCATAATATCTGATAACCTTAAATTGACTCAAATTGGTAAGGAAGAAATCGAGCAGTATTTATGATTTATAGCAATGGAGTTGATAAGAATAACTATAAAATTGATAAGGTAAGATTAAATCTGATTTTTGTATCTTAATTGATACAACATAAATTATATTTCAGTGCTAACCTTAATTTATCAGTTCCCCATAAATAACGAGTAATAAATGCCATCGGTAATGGGATTTTTGCCATTGTTTTCCACTCATCTGATGCACTATCAGCTATACATCGACTGATGGTACTTCCTGTACTAGCTATATCACCTGGATGAACCAATGCTTGCACTTTTAATGAGCTCTGAATTTAATTTTTTTCAATAATCGATTCTTATTTTGAAAATTTATTTTAATCTATGACAAAATAAGTATAATATTAAAGTGAAAATTATCCAATTCTTTTTCTCCTTTTGTAATTTTACTAATAATATCTGATTAAAATAGTTAGCTAAATTATTGAACCTTCCAAGTGTTTGGTTCATAGAGACGGTCAAGTGCGCTTGCGGTATGAGATCTAAGCGAATCTGCTGGACTAAAAAATTTCATTTCATTATATGAAATTTCATAAATATATCAAACAACTTTGTTGGAACCAAATACACTAAAATATAATTGAAATATCGAAAGTAATTTTAGCACTAATATATCAGTTTCTTGTTTAATTACAAAAAAATGTTGCAAAATCTGTCATCTTTCTACAAGACTGCCAATAACTTCGAATTTTTCATTATTGAATTTCTAAAAAAGGAAAAAATGATGATATTCTTAAGAATCTTACTTTTTATAAAATATATTAAACTTCCATTATCTTACAACAATTCTATGGATATGACTTTTTTTAAGGCAGCCATAATATATTTTGAAATTTTAATTGATCGAATTTAATAAGTATTCAATAAAACAACAAACTTTTTAAAAGTAAAATCTAACTTTAAATAAGGAGCAATTTGTATATAATGTCTAACACTAAGTGTTACTTCATCGTCAATATCCTTCAAAATTTCAACAATTTCGTCATGAGTTTTACCATCTGTTGATTGTCCATTTATTTCAGCAATCACATCACCAACATATAATTGACCACATTCTTCCGCTGCAATGATAAAATATTATCAATGATTGTTCGCAATGATAAAGCATTTTCATTCATCACAATGATGGAGCGTTTGTTTAGGAAGTAATTATTTTCCATAGTTAAATTCATTGATTAATTATTCGCCATGTCAAAGGTTGCAAAATAATAATGAAAGAATTTCTGCGGTACAAAATCAACTCTAAATTTATTTTAAATATCAAATATTTAAATTGCTTAAGAATGAACTGTAATTAACAATAAAAATGATTACTTTATTGTACATACCGGGGGTATTTTGAAAAATCTTTGAAATAACAACTGGTACTTGTTGATTACCATCGTTACCACCCTAAAAAATAATTTTATTTTAGATAGGAAATTAAAAAGTTTGCCCATTTCTATTTTATCTAACTTACTTTGATTGATAATCCCAAACCACCGTTACTTTTCTTGCGTAATTTAACATATCGTATAGTATTATCCATTTCCATCATCGAATCTTTCATCTCATCCAAAAGACCGCTTTTAGCAGTTACTTGAATGATAAGAACTTCTGAAATTCAAAACCTGTAGAAGATCTACTTTTCTTTCATCTTAAAAAAAATATTACAACTTACTTTAATTTAATCAAATTGAGGAATTTAAAGATTTAAAAAAAATTTCACAAGCTGTCTCAAGTTTAGCTTATTATAAAATATTATTGCAATGTGATCAAACATTAATTACTCAAAACTTTTTCATTACAAAATTTCTCGATTTTTTCTTAACAATTTTATTATAATCATTACTAACCTTTTGTGAGTTCCAATCGTACTGGTCTTCCCCGACCTTTACCATCACTGAGTAATACCATTCCATGATGAACCTACGAAACTATTTCTTTTAGGATATTCAAATTTAATTTTCAATTTTCTTTTACAATTTGTTACACAACAGAACTTACAACGTCGAAATTTTTCCCACGATTCTTCATTGCTACTCTTATTTCTATCAATCGGATATAATTTTCTTTTAAAAAATTGAGAGCACAAAAATCTGAAATTAATGAGTTAAGTAATTTTGGCAGAAAAAATTATCTATGCTAGCGTAACATGATGAAATATCTGGATAAAAGCTAAAAAATCGTAATTTAAGAATTCCTAATTAATCAATTAAAGAACTGTAAGCAATCGTAAGTTGGCAAGTTTCATCAAAATCTCCAACTTTAGGATAAATTAAATATAAAATTAAATTTCTAATTGTCTATAATATAATTAATATTAATCGTAATTATAATATTACAATGACTTATTCGTTATTACACAAATTATTTTTCAAATAATAACTTTTTTGCTATCATTCGAAAACGAAGAAAAATACGATAAGATTCGATTAATTGCACTTTTTAAAACAATATAAAGAAGCGATTTTTACACTTAAAAAATTTTAAAGCATTTATTATAAAGAATAGAGAATGGATATGTTATATAAATAATTATTCAAAATGCAACTTATCGATGCTTGCAAAATGATCAGTGCTAAGTTTATAAAAGTTTAAAGAGAAATGATGGAGAAGGCAGAAATACACGTGCGTGTAGAGAGTAGTACACACAGCTGTTCAAGCAATTCTTCAATAATAACATTTCTATTAGCTATCATACTTTCAAACTTTATCAGAATAATTAGCACATTCCTCTTTAATTTTTCTCATTTCACTGATTGCATTATTACACATTTTCGCTAATTACTGTTTATTTGCATCAATGTGATATTACAATATGAAATGATCGACGGATAATTTGTATGCAAAAGATGTATGAAAAATCTCTCTTAAAATCTCTCTCTCTTAAATCCTTTTTTTATTATTTTCATTTCAATCCAATGTGAAGTGAAAACTATACATCATTCAGATTGTTTTTTTGTATATGTTTTTCTTCTTTAGTTAAATTTCATTTTGCTGCAGCAGGCGATTCTTTTGCAGCCGCAGCTGCTCCTCCTTTCGCATCCGCAACTGGTTGTTTTGTATCCGCAGCTAAAGCTGGAGTAGGTGCATTTGCTGCTGGTGTTGCAGCCGCTTGTGTAGCACCACCGGCAGGTGCGCTAGCGGGAGGTGCGTTACCAGTTTGCACTATATTACCACCAGTAGGTGTAGCTGCAGTTCCATCATTTTTGAGGAAGTAAACCATAATACGGCGTACACCTTCAAACTTCGATTCCGGTGTCCAAACTTGTCGAGCAGTCTTTTCCTTCTGAAAGTAAAACATTGCGCCAACACTCAAAATATATCTAAAATAGCACTTCAATATTACTCCAAAATTAACGTATTCACATTTAATATCTTTACATATCACATTTCGCTTGTGTATCCAAATTAAAAATAGCATTATATACAAGTTGAATGAAACGTATAATTCAACGTGAGTACACGTACATAATATCTATGAGAGAGAGAGAAATTATGAAAATCAGAAATTATGAAAAAACGCCTCGCCTTCAAATGAGAGGTCAACTATTAACAAACTAAGGTGTCATTATTTTGCAAATATCCGTCATTATAACTATTGCATTTTAAAATAAAATTTCTTTTTCTGCTACTTTTTTTTAATATCAGTAAAGTTAATAATAGTTTAGTGATTATCAGGTTTGTTACAAAACAATTAGCTCCATAATACAAACAGCTTATCACGATTAACTGTCTGCTCTTTGATCCCATTTGTCACATATCATTCGTTTGTAAATATTTTCTAATTATTATTGCAATAATTTTCTGATATTAATATTTGCAAAATGATGACACCATACTGCTATTATTGATATTGACAGTATTGACACCACAAATCCTAGCGATTGTTTTCTTAAACATTGAAGAATGATTGTCAATTAAAAATTTTGTCGACTATAACACTTTAATAGGTAGCACTAATTAAATGGCAAGCATTTGAATTCATAAGACAGCTAAGAGTTTGAGGGAAGATAAAACTGATATAAATTGAAAAGTGAAATGGATCGTTGGATGGTTGTAAATGTAAACAATATTGCAATGACTAACTGATAATGATTGCCTTGCTAATTGCAAATGATAAGCTGAAGGCGTATTAGGCATTAAAAAATATAATTTCATTTTAAACATCAATGATAAAATGTACATTTAACTTACTACAATCGATCTTACAAGTTAATACTAATAATCGATCAGTCATTACCTTTATCTTTATTATTTCAATTTTTCTTTTTTTATACTTTCCGTATTCCATCGTTATTAATTATTTGAAATTTAAAATCAAAGCATTTTATATAAATAATAAATAAATAAATATTGATTATATCAGCATCCTATTAAATAATAGATTTTAGTAAAAGAAAATTTTGAGAAATTCAAGAAAGAAAAAATATTGCTCTTCAGATTCTTAATAGATTCTTCAGATTCCTCAATAGCATTTTCTTACTATGATTGATCAGAGTTTCAAATAACTGACGAACCTCATCGCTTTTCATATGATAAAATGCAAAATAATGTCTTCCGCTCTCAGGTACGGTTTTACTTGAAAATATAATTTTAATTGAAGTCGAAGTTTCGGCATTGCAAAATCCAAGCGCTGGACGTACCCGAAATATATCATTCGATGTGCATTTCACCTACGACATTCAGAGATTTATTAAGTTTCTTTTATTAGCAATATACAACGAATAAATTGCATTAAGAAATTTTCAATCGTTATGATATCTCTAAAATTTCATAATCTCAGATATCGATAATTGAATATATCTTTGCTGATAAAAAATAATTGAAAAACTGATTCATTCATCATTTGAAATTTAGTTATGATAGATTAAGGTTTGGTAATAAATAAATGCTGAAAGAGAAAACTTTAAATGCTTATTCATCTTCTGTTTGATTTGATTGTTTTGCATATCATGAAATCAAGTGATATCATTCATTTTACACTCAATTTCTCGAAGTTTAATTTAATAATTTTAATTTGGAACATTGCCCAGAAAAAAGGGAACCTTAAATGTTTGTCTATCCTTTGTGGGATTTGTCAATTTAACTTCAATCTGGCACGGTTCTTCCGTTAATTTGTCACTTTTAAATTCCAGTCTTGTGTCTGGCTCAATTTTTAATTGAAAGGCTGGCTCATTTGGTTTATTGGGTGGTATCGGTACTGCTATGAGAGCAACCGGTGGTTTTGCTTCACCTTGTGGTACTCCCGCAGGTTGAACCGCAGCCGCTGGAGTTGCATTTCCCGCAGATTGAACCGCAGCAGCTGGAGTCGGAGATGAAGGTGAAGATGGTGTAGCGGCAGCCATTATTATTATAAAATATATTTTTTGAAATCTGCAAAATTTTAACTTTTAAGAAAATACTTTTGAGCAAATCGGAATGGAACTTATGGATTTTTAAACAGCTTTAAGAGATAATTTCATGAAAAATATAAAGCTTCTCAAAAATTCTCACACGTTTTAATTTAATTTTAAAATGGTTTTAATTTTGGGCTATCATTGGAAGTTCAGGTCAGAATGTCGAGATAACGTGACCGAAGTGACATAAAAGCAAACTTGTTCTGGGTAATCCTAACTGATTAAGCAAGCAACCGCTCGAAGAATTGAAAATTGTGCAATATATTGATATTACACCGATTCTTCATTTTTAAAGATTAATTTGAAACATGGGCAAAAAATTTTGAATTTCTTCTTTTCAATTTATTTTAATTATAGTTTCAGCAATTCAGTTATGCAGTTGGTTCTTCTGAATTATTTTTAATCTTAACTTGAAGCATCGAAATGATTGTTTGACTAACTATGAATTCATTCCTGATAGCGATGAGAATATCCAGATATAATTCAGGAAATGTAAAAGTTTAATTTGTAAAAGAGTTAAACCTTGAAGGTACCAGACAAACGAAAGCTGTTACGATTAAAATTAAGGAACAGAATTTGAGAATAGAATAAATTTTATAAAATTATAGCAAGAATTTTGCTAATTAATCTTATCCAAAGTTTCGAAATAAGCATCAATAAATTTAAGAAATCAATAAAAAGAAAATATAGCAATTTTATTGGATTGAATTAATTATAAAAATTTGAATTAATTTTTCAATTAAATTTCTCTCCAACTTATTGCAAATGTTTTATTGTTTTCACTGCCAAATTATTTAATTAATGTCTAATTTTTTATCAATTTAAAAAGGAAAACATTCGATGTTGTGTTGAGGAAAAATTCAATAATTTCAATTTATTCATTTATAAAAACAAAAGGATATCGTTGCTTACCTTGCACACCTGTAAATGAAATTCATTAAGAGAAGAACAAATATTTTGAAAACTTAAAAACTCTGAAATAAATATAAGAAATGATTTTTGACGAATTACCTAAGAAGCCAATCTTTGTTTAGGAAAGAAATGTATTTTAAACGAATATTTATAATTGCATAAAAATTGTTGAATTTGTTGAAGCAAAAATAATTTGTAATATATTCAAATAATTATACAAATTAATAAAAAAATAGATTTTTTCTTCTTATTATAACGAAGCATAAATAGCAATACAATATTTTATAGTATAAACGCTGTCATTAATTTAGATTACAACGATAACTTTAGCATTTGGAATTTTTTCAAATTTATTTTCAATAAATGTTTATTTGTTTGTGATAGATATCATTGATAAAATGATAATAATGAATTTAGTAATATTTATTTTGTTAAAAAAATATATTACTTAAAAAATATTTTAATTAGATTTTAGAAAAATTTTCAATCAGTTAGTATTGATTGAAATTTTCTTTCCAAAAATAAATAGTTGTAATAAAATCACTTCGAAATAGCTGTTAAAATTACTAAATAGCTGCTAAAATTACTTTTGTTTGTATAACTGATAAAATGTTAGTAATCGTGTCAATCGGTGGAGAAATTCTGATTTTTTTCAAACCAATAATTTTGTTAAAGCGTTCATCACAACATTCTACAACATAATGAGATGTCGTAGTCATGGTGACAAGTTTCCATAGTTGCCAGATAAGAAGAATGGCAACTATCGCTCCTTTAAAAATCAAAATTCTTGTTCTTGGACCACTTAAAGTAAGATTATATTGCTTCCAATCAAATTTAAATTATCAACCTTTCGATTAATTAATTAATTAATTTGTAAGAGCTTACGTTATAAAAATTAATGTTCAAAAATTTTGTTGAGAAAGCTTTTTGATACTTTCAGTTGTTTGAAAAAATGATAGATCTTATTGCTATATCCATCAGACTTTGGTGAAGAAAACGATATAAATATTTTGATCTTTTTTGAAATCAAATAATTTGGTAAAAGAAAATTTTAATTACATCAAAATTTAGAGCGGTAAGACAACAATATCAAATTATTTGGCGGATTCAAGCGATATAAGCCTTAATACATATCGGCCAACTCGTGGTAAGATTTTTTATATCCATTTTTATTTGATATTATTATAACGAATGGATGATATGATGGTTTTTCATTGATAACATTATTATTTGAAATTAAATAGAATTTACTTCCGAAATTTTTACCCATTTTAAGTGATTATTAAGGATGAAATTTAAGGAATAAACTTCTTAAATGTATTATTTGCTTTTGACAGTTACAGGTAGCATTGATTTTTGCCATCGTAAGATGATCTGTTATTCAACAATTTTTTTTCGCATTAATGAAATTAAAATAATATTAAGGTGTGCGAATTGTTGAATTCGAGAGTAATGACCTAGAACTTGATGGGGAACGAGTGGAAGCAGAGATTGAACTTTGGGATTGTAGTGGTGATAAACAATATGAGAGATGTTGGCCTGTAATCCGACATAATACTAATGGCGTTATATTGGTATGTAGGCCTGATCAAGATAATGGATCGGCACTTTTACCGTGGTATCAAATTGCTATATCTTAATTTTTTTAGTTATGAAAAAAGCAAAAATGATTATTTCATTTAGATATGAACTCTTAAGATCGGAAAATTTGCAACTAATTGATCATTTTCATATGACTCATTAACTGTAAGTTTTCGGGAGAGTGAAATAACGGATTATTCATCCATCTTTCTCGGAACTGATATATCTTAAATACTTTGTTTATTTTAAGCAGAATGAGTCACTAGTTAAATAGTAATAGCAATATATTTAGTTCCGGATATTTTTTCTAAAGACATGAAGCATATTCTTATCAGGAATGCGAGATCGGCTAATCCTTTTGTTAGTATCAAAAACAATGAACTTATATCTTTAGTAGAATAAATGATTTTTGGAAAATTCTAAAAGTGCTACATAATTCCGAAATATCTGAGACAATAAAATGAATCAATTTGTTATAAATCAGTAAGATCAAATTATCACATTTGTTTAATATTACTTATACTAAGGTACGAAGAATTTGTACAACGTAGAAACATTGACCCATCACTCGTTCTTATCCTATTGAATACAACCAATGAGTCGTCCGACTATCCAGTGACCAATGATATCACCGATTTTTCTCTCTCACCTCAGATGAGCAATCTTCGAATTGTGCCAGTGAATATCCATTATGATGATGATAATCTTCGATTAGAATTCAATGGTTTTCTGTGTCGGGTTATTTCAAATGTAAAAATTCAAAAAACTGAATAAATTAATGATACCAAACTGGCTGTCATTTAATTTACAAAGTCACAATTAATTGATGATAATGCTAGGACGAACTGTCAGTAATATAGCAAAGTGTTTTACGATGATCGGACAACACCTATTAAACTCCACTAATACTATAATATTTTAAAATATATTAATATATTGTTGATCCAGTTCATTCAATGTGAATACATGGAGAAATGTAATTGGAATTAATGGTGTGAAAGCTTTTGATTTGTTACTAAAATTCGATATCAAATTACACTAATAAATCAGTAGTCGATGACTGTTCACTTAATTCGCCAAAAACTTTTACACGGATAGATATACCAATTGAGAAAGAGAAAATGAAGAAAAGAACCCATAAAAATTTATTATTATCACTTAACATATATACTCATTTGCAATTTATTATTATTGTCATTATTATCATTACTGTTACTTTTATTATTATTATTTTATATTATTAGCATTATTTATATTATTATTAATATTATTATTGTACCACAATTGGAATAAAAACAATCGAATAATCAGAAAGTTAAGCAACAAGAAGAGCTCTTTGATAATGTACCAATAAGTTCGATTGTTGATTTGTTTACATTTTCACCATTTTGCATTTTGATAAGTTTTCTGCAAACAAGAATTTGCCAACTTCATAAGTCCATATGGATATTTTCTATGGCAAGAGCGATTAATTATCAATTAAAACTGATACATTACAATAGACTAACCGTGTAATTTCCTGAAATGTCTCTTTCACATTTTGACCACTTTTAGCACTTGTTTCTATAAATCCAATATTGTAAGCCTAAAAAGATTGCAATCACTTTAAAGATTCATATGCAAAAAAGCATTGATTTGTTTGATTAATTGGATTTCTCTTCATTTTGTTATAACCGGAAAGATTTAAAATATGAAACGAACTTCGGCAAGTTGTCTTCCTTCTTCATATTCCACTTTCCGACTACTTTGTAAATCCATTTTATTGCCAACAAGTGTTATCAGCACTGTTTCCTTAGCATTTTCTTTAATTCGTGTAAGCCAATCCTAAAAATTAAATTAATTTCTTCCACCTTACTAGCTCTATGAATTCGAAAATTTAATCAAATTATACCTTAAATTATAATTTATGTCAATCCTAAAAATTCCTTCATTAAATCAACATAAATTATTCTACTCTAATGGCACTTATACGCAAACATTTATAAGACTTACTCGAATATCAATAAAACTTTGTCGATTTGTTAAATCATAAACAAGAAGAAGAGCATCAGCATCACGATAATATGTTGTTGTTATTGCGCGAAATCTTTCTTGACCAGCTGTATCCCAAATCTAATCAATCAATTTGAATTTTTGTTAGTATTAAAAATAGAAGAGAATATCGATTTTGTTATTCCTTTTTTTATTTAAATTACTTTTAATATTTTTGCAAAAAATTTTCACAAAAAAGTTTTACTTAAAAAATGAAAAAATGACCAGTAAAAACTTCTTTTCTTATAAAATTTCAACAATTAATATTTACTTTTAAAGAATCAAAAAAAAGGAATGGATGAAAATGGAAAAATTATGAAATAATTCTTACTTGCAACTTAACTTTAGCATTGTCTATTTCAACCAATTTATTCTGAAAAAAAGACATAAATATAATTTAAACAATTTGTAATTAAAAAAATTAATTATTAAAAAGGTCGATCATTTACTAATTGAACATTTTAGTTGTTGTAATTTTAAATTTTAATTTAATAAGAAATAAAAATAGTATGTAATGAATAAAAACAATAAAAGTTATTTTTCACTCGATAATCAATTCCAACAGTGGCAATAAAATTATTATTTAGAAAGGCGCCATCTTTAAATCGAATCAACAAACAAGTTTTACCACAGCAACTATCACCAATTAGCATCACCTGAAAAAGAAAATAATGAATAATTGGAAATGAATTGTAAGGAAAGACTTTCAAAAGAAAATTGATTAATTGTACCGATATTTAATTGATTAGAATTACGTGTTCGTAGTATGCTCTGTGTCACGTACGTAAATGATCCCTCCCTAATGTTGATCACATAAGCGGAATAAACCGTAAATTCTTCTATTCCCTCTTAATGTTTGCATAGTTTCAAGAAATAACAAACGAACGGTAAATGAGTAATCGATTTCAGTAAGAATCGAAAATGTTTCATTTTTCTTCACCATCATATCATTTTTTTTTAAATCGTAATTACATCTGAAATTATCATTTTCCATGATATCATCATTATATAATTTTGGTTAGAGAATTATTTTGTAGTGGCTGGCATTTATTGTTTTCCAATAGCAAACTGTAATCGAATATTATTAAATACTGAAAAGCCAAAAAAATAAATTTGTAGAGATATGAATCGAAAATATCCTTTCGCTTTCATTTTTTAATCTTTTAAAATAAATAAAATATTTCGAGTTATTTCATAAATACAGAATTTAAATGAATTTTGATAAAATATGCTAATTATTAATAATAGCATTTCATATCTTTACTTTTATATTACTTCAAACGGGTTTGTGACAGCCGATATCACTTACTAGTCATTTATTTCACTGATATGAAATGGATCGAAGTTCATATTAAAATGATGAAAATATATAAAAATTTCCGACTATTTTCTGTCAGAAATACCGGAAAGCAATAACGGAAATAACGAAAATAAAATAAAATCTCCATTTATCATTGTTTATATTTTGTCAGTAATTAATTAATTTTGTGCTGCAATTTTTTGAAAAGTAAGAAATTTCTTCTTTAATTATTCAAAATAGGTTGTTCTTAAACTTTTCTAGTATTTTCATTTATTTTTACCATGATCAATTTACTATCTAAGTTGCAATTGCAAATATTCTCTTATGCCACATAATAATTAGACCACCTGCTTGGTTATTAATTAAAATATTAGGTAAAATACGGGAAAGTAATTTTACTATCATTACATGATAATGATCATATGGAGCTGATAAGGTGATAGCAAAAAAATATGAACATAGAAAAGCGTTCATAATTTTCACTATATTTCATATATTTAAAAAAGCTAAATACGTTTCTAACTCTTAACATTACAAAATTAAAATAATAATAGAGTTTCTTTAACTATCATTGTTGTATTGATTGATCTGACTAATATTAAATTAGACTTTTTGAAAATAGAAAGAAAGGATATCTGTCAATAATTAAATAAGCAATGATATAAGCTTTGTAGTTAGCCGTACTTTCAAGAAAGTACATTTTATTCAGTGCAAAAGCAATTAAAATATTTCTTCTCTTTGGCATATTCGAAATGCTTGCTTTCCCATTTACACAAACCGGATCTAATTTCCGATTTTTTTTTATCCGAATTAAAATGAAGGAATAATTTCGCAGAAGATTGGCCAATTTATATTCTCCCTTGTGTTTTTCAAAAATTAATTTATATTGGTTAAATAGAAGTAATTAATTAATTTTACTTTTCCTTACTTTTCTTTATGTTTTATTAATTCTTGTCAAAAACAATCCCATAGGATATGTATGCTACGGTATGTTGTAACAATGAATAAGCAATTTGTTCTTTTGTGGAAAAAGATTTTATCAATGAAAATGTTCATCGAAATTATCAGCAACTCAAATGAAATAACATTAATGATTGTAAATTTATTCAAAGCAATGTAAAATGACAATTTTATGATAAAATAAATTTTGAAGAAAAAATATCGATGAAGGAAGCATTGAATAAAGGCATTAGAATTGTTAAGTATGAAGAAGATTTTAAAAAAGTTGACAGAATGTCGTCATAAATTCTATATTTCTTTAAAGTGAACAATTTGAATGGAAATTTAGGATTGTGAATATTTACTAAATTTTCTTCTAAAATCAGTAGTTGAAGAAATTTTGGTTATTAAGTGTAGCAAGTGAAAAGTTGAACTATGGATATAGGCTTATTAGAGTTATGGGTGCAGGTATAATATAGTAATGGATATAGGCTTATTAGAGTTTTCCACAAAATGCTCTCTATTAAATTAGTAAATAATTTTGATAGGACCATGAAATATAATCGCCCCACTGTGGAATACATTGTAACAGCAACTAACTGTCTTAGTTTCAAATTATATCAACCTGATATAAGTGCAGAAGTTACTTAGCAACAGTAGCAGTCACACAATATGTAAATGATTACTAGTGCATTTTTTCATCACAAAACAATTTGACTAATTTTGAATATAAAAAAGATAAACAAAAATCGATTGCGCAGAATGTTTAATATTACCACTTCATATACTACAATATATTACGGTCGAAAAATTAATCATTTTAATTTCATTTAAAAGCTAATTTTAATCTTTCACAAAAATTAAAATTCCCTTTGATCTCACCTCAATTGCTTTCAATTACTTTATTCAATAAGAAAAGATATTTAATTACGAAACATTGAAAAGTTTGTAGTAATTTAAAAGAAGAAAGAAATGAAATAATTTCATTAAAGAAAAAATATTCCAACGAAATGTAAAATATTTCACAATTAGGGCATTGAAATGAATTGCTCATTGAATGATAACAAAAGATAATTGGTATTAGGAAATTACTTACCAATTACTTCTTACCATTGAAAATTATCGATCAGTGAGAATATTTTCAACTTTCAAGATTGTTTGAAATGAAAATTGAATGAATCAAAGGAAGAAAGAATTTCAAAAAAAATTTTAAATTATTCTTTTAAAAAAAATAATTCAATTTTCTGATTATATGTATTTCATATTTTCTTTTCTATATCGGTTGAAACGATAAGTTACTGCAAATATGTCGCAAACAGGAATGGACATATTTTGCATTTGAGATCTTTCATTTATACTAAAAAAAAAAGATTTTTAACTAATTAAAATTTAAATATCAAATAAATGAATATTCTAATTATTAACATATTGAACTTGTCATATCTGTTACGATATGAAGTATAAATTAGAAATGATAAACTCGTTAATTTTGAAAATCTTTCACTGAATAAATATCTCATATAATTCTGAAAACTCAGTTGGATTTAAGTATTAATCAGATATTACTAATATTTATGGGAAAGATTATTATGGATAACAAAAATAACAATTGGAATATTTTAATGATTTTCAATTATTTGTATAAACTTGGTGATACTATAATTGCTGAATATCTTGGAAATTGATTTGATATATGCAAATAGCGTAAAGTTTAGACATTACAAAAAAACATACAAAGAATTTTGACAAAACTTTCCAGCACTAATGAGTTTTAAATATAATTTTTATGCATAATTATACTTAGTTATTTGTCGTAAATATTACTTGCTACTATCATAATTGCCTCATTCTTAATACTACTCCTATAGCTGTCATCATATTAACAATTCGATTTTATCTCTCATCAAATTTAATGAGCAGAATGAAATCAATTAAAGATATCATTAATCAAAAAGAATTAGTCGGATACATCATTGGTGTAGATGTCTATCTTTCCGAAAGTTTGTCTTATAACAAAATCACATTTTAGAATAACTCATATTCGTGAAAACTATTGATGAGACGCAATTTTTCATTTGCAAAAATATCCATCCTTAAAAATAGATTATAAATTATTTTATAACATTTTTGATTTTATCATTTTCGTAAGTACAAGAAGTTTTTATGGAATAAATTTAAATGTAACTTTAAAATATTTCAAAACTTATTTAAAATGAAGAGAGATAGAGAAAAAAAGAAAATTTTAGCAAAAATAAATAATTTTTTAAACATTTAATTTTAGGAATATTTGCGAATTCAAAAAAAAGAAAGAAAGAAAAAAAAGTTTAATATAATTTAAAAATATTTACTTTAAAATATTTGCTATAAATATCAAACGTATTATTGCATTGTTTACAAAACGTTAAAATAATAAAAGGAAGTTCGATTCCCTAAAACGATTATTTATTTTAGTTAGAAAGAAAATGTCTGTCAAATAAAACTGAAATAATCTAAACTAAAAATTTTCTATTTCATAAATACTTCAAAAATGATAAAAAAATTTTTAGGATCTCATGAGAACCAAAATTTTTGATGAAAGATAATAATGGGTTGAGAAGAGAGTTGTTGAAGAATAACAAATGCGAGCTAATTTGAAGAAAATTCTATTCAAAAAATTTACACGAGGGAGAAACAAGCTGATTGCATCTATCGAAATGGCTATATAAAAAATAGAAAGTAAAAGTTAATTTTATCAAAAGATATAAAAGTCTTTAGAAGAATAATGCCAATTTTCAACTTTAGCCTATTTTTGTTTTCCCGATCATTTCTATGTTATTATAAAATTTAAATTTAAATCTTGATTTCAATTAAATTTTCTCTTTTTGATAATTTTGTCGAATAGAAAAAATTTCGAAATGATTATTACAATCTTTCAATCCGTTCAATCCTTATTGTTTTAATTGTTACTAATTATTTTTTAGTTGATAAAAATTTATCACTATCACTATAAAACATAAGTTTTGTTTTTAATATATGTTTTAGATTTTAATATTAGGAATGTTGTTATTAAAATTGCGCATTTAACTTTTGATATTCAATAATATAAACAATAATAAGAGTGCCAGCTAGCGAATAATTTAATTTGAAGCAGTCGAAATTTAATTATATCAAAGAAAAAAGAGTAATTTTTCTTTGTCGACAATTTGAATTATAGCCATGTGACATTAATTGTTTTATAATTTTGAAATTTGATTTCTAAAAAAATTTCATATTTTAATTTAGAATGATAACGATGATTTTAGATTTGATAAAAGCGCTTAGAAATGAATTCCAGCTAAGTGAGAAGTAAAAGAACAATTTGAAACAAAGAATTACTTTAATATAATTGTTGGAAATTAAATTCATTTAAAATGAATGTTATTTACTTCTCATCTAATATTGCTCACAATAATATTATGAATTTCGTATAAATATTTAAATTGAATAGGATGAAAAACTAACCAAACAATTTTCGAATTAATTGTACAATTTGAAAAATTTTATTCAATAGCTAATTAATTCATTTGGTATAACGAAATGAAAATGAAATGGGATCACAACATAACCAACCAACCAACCAACCAAGCAATTAATTAATCAACTAATCAACCAAAAATAAAAACATTTCATCTTCACAAAAGCATATCGAATTTGCCACTCCTCTTTTTTGCTTCTAGTTGTAAAATGTAATCTTCATTTAAATCGAATTAATCAGGAATGAAATGAAATTAATCAGGAAAAGTCTGCTGCATTGAAATGATTATGTAAACAAAAGCTTTCAGTTTTCTTTTTATAAAAAGTTTTGAAAGTGAAAAAATCGATAAAAGAAATAATTGTTGAATTTTTTAAAAATATCTCTTGATAACTTGAAATTCATTCAAATATATAAAATGGAAGAATCCTTCGATAGGTACCATTATGAATCATTCTGCTTAAAACACTCTGACAGCATTGTTTGATCACTTTTTCATTTTGGATTTTGGTTTGAAAAATAACGCTGAGCATTATTGCTCCTAAATTATCCTCAATCATTTCCAAAAACCTAACAAATTTCGCTTTATATATATTTACAGCACCGAATGGTATGAATTTCTTGTGAATGAATTTCATAGTAATTTGCGATTCAAAAAGCATCCCATGAATTATTAGTTTCTATTCGTGCCAGCTATTAATGAAGTGACGTTATTTAAAATAAACTAAAAATTAATTTTCTCATATGCATTAGTGAAAGGTAAATAATATTACCTAAACAAATTTCCATAAATTAATAACTAAATTACTCAGCAAATAAGACGTCATTTTGTTTTTCAATCTTTCTCAGTTAAAAAAAAGATGACAGAAAATCGATGGAATATTTTGCAGCATTAGAAAAGTTTGAATATGAATGGATTATTTGGGATATGTATAAAGTAACATTTCGAGAGAGTAATTTCCCTCGGGATATCTCTGCAAATAACAATAATCCATTCTTCTCTTTGCGTTTCATCTCTTTTCTATTTTTTGTCAAATTCGAACTCTTTTGAAATATATTCAACAAAATTTTTGCAACGATAAATTTTTATGCTCAAAAATTAAAATAAGACTAATAATTAAACTGTAATTAATTTGATCCAATTCGAATTCATTTAATTAGGATTGATCTAGAACTTAATTCTATTAACTTGTTAATTTAATTCCAATTTTATTGGCCTATCTCATCTAAAGCTCTTTCATTAGTTTATCACATCTCCAACTAACATGAAACATTCATTCAATCTTTCCCGATTCCAAATAAATAAATTACATTAGCGCAAATAACTTTATCAATAAGTTATAAGCAAAGGAATTGATGCCTAAATTTGCGGATACATTGAAAGCTAATGGAGCATTTAAAGAGAAAAAAAAAACGGAAAAAAGGATTATGAATGAAACGGCTAAACCGGCCAGAATTTCCATTAAATAAAAACTGACATAAATGAGTTCATAATACAGCAATGTTTTTGTTTTCGAATTGATCGAATTCGATTCAATTCAATGATTCATCACTTTTACACAATTGTTCGATTTATTTTTTTCTCTTTTGACGATTGATACTGACTGTAGGAATGCTTTATCAGATTGTGATAAATTTTAAAATTGATATCAATATTGATTGAATTGGTGAATGGCTAAGAAAATAGATCGATGAGTTAATTTCGAGAATTAATTTCAGTATTATTATTTGCAATATTTTGAAGTATCGAGTAGCAATGTATAACAAAGTCTTATGAATCCAGATATCCCGGATAACTCAATACTTCAGCTTTTGAGAATAAAAATAGCGGGTTATCTGAGAGATAAAATAAATAGAGAGGGTTTGCGTATTTTAGTTCCAATGACACCCTATCTCTTCCTCTCTCATTCCATTTTTTATTTCGTCGTTCTACTTAAAACTTTATTATAAATAAGACTGTCAGCATTCTTTATTGTAATATTTGGTAAGATAGTACTTTATAGTTTTCTGCAAACCATCCTTAAATGATGTAGTGCTTCTCCAATTTAATTCTCGAGAAATTTTCGTAGAATCGATACAATAACGTTGATCATGATATGGTCGATCTATTACAGGCTCAAATTGCGGTGCATTTGTTTTCCTGGAAATCTATTTCAATTTAAACTTTTCATATTTTTGCATTTCATATTTTATATTTCCACACTAATAGAATTAGTAAAATTATGAAAGAATACTAAATAATTCATATTTATGACTTATTCTTCCTAACAATTTCCTAACATTGTTATTAAAACGTACAAAGAATATATATATCAATTTAATAGTGCAAAATTAAACCGTTTCAATAATTTGTTGACAGTTTGATGAATCAGAATAGTTACATCATAATTAGTAATTTCAAATTCCGTTCCAATGTTATAAATTTCACCAATTCTGCCTATTTCACATACACGTCTGATTGCATCGATACAATCATCCACATAGATCCAATTCCTATAAATTCTCATTTTATTCCTATCTGATGAAATAATTATAAATAATGAGATTTAGCGAATATATATGATTCCTTAAAATTCTAAATTCTTCTTAAAATTCATTCAGTAATTATAGAAAATAAATGAATGGATAAATTGAAATCTTCATGAAAGTCTCTAATTAAACGGATAATAAAAACAATTGAAAGGATTAATACTTAAATTATTTACTAAGGCGATTTTTTAATTAAACGATTTAGTTTATGGGGTCTAAGAGGTTTATAAAAAAAATTAAAATTTCAACTTTCAACCTTGTATGCATTCCATTACCCATTAATGGATATGATTTCCCTTCCACTGCCAATGAAATAAATTTTGGAATTAATTTTGTTCGAGTTTGATTTGGTCCATAAATATTATTCATTCGAACTAATACAAATGGTATTTTGTAAGAATGCTTAAAATACCTTTTCTTATTATATGAATGATTCATTTCTTTTTTGAAATAGCTAATAAAATTTTTCTTAAACAAATTAATCGTTAGGTAAAATATGAAAGGTAACGATTAAATTTATAAAATTTAATAAACAAGAAAAAACTTTGTTATCAATATATCAATTATCAATTAACTATTACTGATATATTTTGATAATTTTACTACGATGTTAAAAGAGCATACATTTCAAACATTTATAAATGAAATGAAATTTTACCCAATAAGAATTTAGAATCATTTCACAACAAGCTTTACTAGCTGCATATGGATTTGTTGGATTAAGCAATGAATATTCCATTTTTAATAAACTTCCCTCTTCTGATTCACCGTATACTTCATCTGAACGAAGAAATTTCCACATGAATTTAATAAATTAATTCAATTTTTGTCAACATCTCTTTATTAGCTTAAATATTAGCAGATTACTATATTATATATATTTATAATTTGAATCCCTTTTATCTAAACTACCTATCTATTAAAAGGTAATCGTTTTAATAAAATAAGTTAATTAACAAATTTGATATAAATTTAGCATAAATATAAAGAGTGGTAAGAGAACGATAACTGATTTACTGATAAGATTATATCAAATGACTGAAAGTTAAAAGTTGAAAGAATGCTGGAATTGTATTGGAAAAAGATAAGGTAAAAATGAAATAAGAAATAAAATTGGAAAATGTAATAGATAAAGTGTTATGCTTTTATATTTTTTTTTAAATTTTAACTATTAAATATTAAAAGCTTTAACTATCAGTGTACTCGATCAACTGATATGCATATCACATATCAATTGGTGAATCTATCTATATCATCCACAACAGACAGTATCAATGTATAATTAACATAAATAAACATTAACAGGTGGGAGAAAAATTTTTTTCATGGATAATTTGAAATGCTACTTATTTTTTAAAACTTAAAAACAAACCAGTACTGATATGTACAAATCGTTTTATGCCATTATATTGAAATGCAATTGCTTCCAGTAATATTGTCGTTGACATTATATTCTCTTCGATTGTATCAATTCGATCGACGTATGATTTATCGACATCCGTCAATGCAGCAAAATGTATGATTGTATCAATCTGAAAGATACACAAGTTGATTGTCTGTAAATTTTAAATAAAGATATATCAATAATTGTTATTATCATAAACATAATGATACTGAATAATAGAATAGTAGTTTATTGCAAAAATTATTTAATTTATACATTTTTAAGTGATGAAAAAGTAATGTCGAATAGACTGGTCATTTTATACGTTAAATAATGAAAAAGTATTGGACGAACAGACTGGTCATTTTATATGTTCAAGTATATTATTTATAAATAGATCAAAAACATGATATTATTATAATAGGATTCTATTGAATACAATGACCTGATAGTCTCGGAGTAAGCAGAGCAGCAAATCAATATCACGAATAGTTCCCTTAAAAAATTTGTAGCGATTTGATTGTCGAATTTTTGCAGCAACATTTGTTTCCCGAATTTCATGTGTTAATTTATCGATGTTAACAAATCTAAAATAACTATTTACGTGATACATCGCTAAGGTTATCATAGAAATATAGATCCAATGATATCTCTGTTCAATACTTAAATATTTAACGATTCAAAGTTATTATTCTGCATTAGGTTCATGTTTTTGATTTATTTGTAAATCGTAAATGAAGCAATGGTATCGCTTCTTTCTCAATTTTAGATTTAATTTAAAAACGAATCAAAGAATATAAGTTGCCTGTTCTTCAGGAATTCTACTTTCTACCTTGTTGTGTGCCATTTTTGAAACATAGAATTGATGAAATTGGAGCCAATAAATCCACAACCACCTGTTATTAACGCTGAACTTGGTTGATACGACATTTATCTGCATCACTTCTTACTTTTTTTTTGTTTTATTTTGTCTCATTTCATTTACATTCTCAGATTTTAATTTCAGATTTTAATTCTCAGATTCTCAGATTTAATACATTCATTTCATTTACATTCTCAGATTTCAGATTCTCAGATTACAAAATGACTACTGTGCAGAAAAATATTGAAAACACATAAAAATTGTTCAAGAAATTCAATTAGATTAATTAATTGAGTTTAGAAGGATTAGAGATTGCATCCTCGTGAATTCAGTAAACTGTGGAGATAATGCGGAAAAGCATCAAACCGATTAACTTTCATATAATCAAGCAATACATGATATGATAGGGATGAAAATATCTCAGAGTTCATAAAAATTGAGATATAACTGATTCTGATAAATCTTAGTAAAGTATGGGTTAAAATAAAAAAGGAAATAAAATAAGCAAACAGGTAAATAAAGTTTAGAAACAGTCGAATTAACAATATCGATTGCTAAACACATAAACAAAGTATAATGTTTAAACAAATGAAATCTGATTAAAAGAGAGAAATCATTCTCATTGATCTCCCGCTGACCTATTTTCGAGCTATCATTGAGATTATTCTTATTTGCAAGTTCTCTTCGGGGATTACTGTAAATTGGTAAAATCGGCTTTCCTTGTAACAATTCAGATTTAAACATATTAAGATAAGATTCTGTTAAATCAAGAAATCATTTACATATTGCATATTCCAATCATGGAGTAAGATATTTGTTTAATTCAAATGGAACAAATTTGACGAAAGCATCAAAACAAATCGCTATTGATAAGAAACAGTGCGACAATTTGATTCTCAAAAAAAATTGCCACCAGAATCCTCCCATTGTTTTTAGAATCCGCTCCTTCATATGTTCTATTATTCATAGTAGTCTTACCCTGTCAATTATTTTACTTTTAAAGCTGCTATTGTCAATGTGGAAGTGTAAATCATGTACTTACTATTTCCAAAACAGGGAGTACGATATAATAAAGGTTTCTTTTTTTGCATTCAACACTCTTCAGATAAATTATAAATTTTAGGATAATATCATTCTTTACGTGGTTCGTATTATGGGTTGATATTATTTAAAATACTTTCGAAGCAACTTGTTCCGACAACATATGACAAATATACAATTATAATTTATCAATCAGCAGCTGAAAAACTGCGGATGACATATATAATTCGCAGTTTTTCAGCAGCTGATTGATATAATAATACAACAAATTGTCAATAAATTGTAAATAAAATGTTACTGTGGCAAATATGAGAATATTTTCAATCAAGTTGAAACTTATGTAAAATTTATAATCATCTAAAGTATTTTTTGGTGTAATAAATGGGTAGAAATGTTCAGATAATGCAGTTATCATTTTCTTAGTGTGAAATCATTGTCAGGAAATAAATTTAAAATATGCGGAAATTTCCGGCTACTGTATAATATACTGACAAGGTAATCATGCAGTTGGAATTAACAAACTTTCTTAAAGAGATTCTTATGCTTATGGATAATAACATTACAAATAAAACTTTAGATTGAGTAAAGTAACACTTTTCAATATTTCAATTTCATTCCTTCTAATAAATAAATTTGAGTGGAAGAGATATGTTTCCACCTCTTTTTTAATCTTCTCTGTTAAATTTCTACCAAAATGAAACAAAAAGAAAAAACTGATAGAATAATTCGATCATTCATTTATTGAAATGACAATTAAATTATGAAATACTTCACATCAATTCCTCATTCTTATGCTATTACGTTTTCATCTCATGCAATTAATTACATAGATGCCTTTCACATAGCAAACACACCAGTTAGGAGTCACGATTGCAAAAGAATTTTTATCAGTAGCTTTTTCATCATCCATTTACTTAATGTATATTTCTTTCTTGCAACAAAACAAAATCCTATTCAAATTTACCAGAAAATACTATCAGAATTTAAATCGTTTTTGATTCAATACAATATGAAAGAGTGACAAAACAGTGTGATAACATTTGTTTTCTTTTATTTACACAATTCGTTATTTTTGTTTGTCCACTTTTTATTCATCTCAGGTGGCTACAATTTCAGTTTCAGCTTCTTTCCAATTTTTCCAAAATAATTTTTATGAAACATGCGTAAGCTTTCAGCTAATCAGTTCTTTCCATTCCTAAGAATAGTATAAAACATTTGCTTCTTCTTTTCAAGATCATTTTTATTAAACGAAAGCCTTTGGCATGTTTGCAGTTGTTTTAAGTAATTACACTTATACAATACGAGCTTCATAAAACAAGTTTTATAAATATTTAGCAATAGTTTTGCAAACTTCCTCCTTCTCATTACTGAATTTTCCAATTTCATGAAAGGATTTTTTACTATTGTATTTTCTGGCATGTGTTCTTTGGTTGAGGAAGATGCTAAAAAGATTGTTGCTTTAAGCACTCCACATTTAAATAATCGCAGAAAGTAAAAGCGATCAGCAAATCGATTAGCTACTATTAAAGGGGACACTTTCAAATGAAATATTCTGATATCATAATCTTTTGATGTAGAGATAATTCTCACAGATTCTGTTGTAATCGAATTGAAAGCAATCACATTCTCTAAAACTATATAAATGTTCTGTCCCTAATTCATTTAATAACTCTCACTGATATAAATAAGTGCTAACACTACACTAACACCCACACTATTCAGATTTAACATTGAAAAGTTTGACCGCGGACTAATTCCTTATAACTATTAACTGATCCTACCTTAGGTCATACCCGACCTGACTACCACAAAATCCGTTATACCACATAAGACCCTCATCCCAAATGCAACACACCCAAGTACCGCACTCGGCACCCGTCTAACTGTCCTATACATGGCCTTCAATCTTTTCCGGCCGCGTTCCACTATGTACGTCTAGCTGTTGCAGCGCTATAATTAGGCAAGGAGAAATCACTTGATATTTGCGCCTGCATTGGCGGGAGGATTGTGTGATTGTCTGTGTCGTAATTCGTAGTCGTGAGCGTGAAACCTGATATTATTGATTATGATTGGGCGTCCAGTATAGGGTATATTCATTATCTGCTTGACGTGTTTAGAGAATGGTAATGGTGAACAGCAAAGAATAACAGAAGTTAGCTATTCAAGATAAATCGCAGTAGATTTTGGCGAAAAGAGTGAAAGGCATGAAAGGCTGAATATACGATAGATGTTATGTTTGATAGATTATCATTTTACCTTCAAAGTTCTTTTCTTCCTGAGAAAAGGAGAAAATTTTTGAGTAACATCTTTGTGAACATGGCAAATAACATACTAGTAGTATAATATACCATTGATTTATTGGCATTTATCTGCACACAGTGGTCATTTTCTTTTCCGTTTGGGAAAAAGTAAGAGGTATGAGTTATGCAGTTATGTACGGCGTGCTTTTTGTTGCCAACAACACTGGTGTTCTGAGTATGGTAGGCTTAGCTCTCCTCGATTCTTTTTATATTTAAATTATATGTATTCATTCCCACTATCGAACATTTCACTCTTAGCACGCCTTCCAGGACATATTGAATGGTTCTTCATCATTCGGTAGTATATGACGTCAACATTTCGTCACGTTTTTGTTCGAAAATTTGTCATTTTTTATATGCTCGAGCATCCCCTGTTTCTTTTAGAAAATCAAATGAATTATAAGAATGAAATTATGCATTTGTTGATTATTTTAAAGAAGCCATTTAATGAATTGATTGTTATTCGGTCAGTGACGTACTCGTGTTAGTGCATCGAAATTGAAGGGAAATGATGATGACGTCTGTTGTTGTCGCAATCGTTGCATATGACATATATTTCTTTTCACTTCGCTTTTTTCACCTGTCAATACTGATTATTTTAGGTAGCTAAGAAAGATATGGACTCACCTCCTAAGAATGCTATAGCAACTCCATCTGCATCCGCTGGTGATGCAGCACAACGATCTCAGTTGAAGGAACTAGATCAGTGGATCGAACAGCTCTATAACTGTGAACAGCTTTCAGAAAATCAAGTGAAAATTTTGTGTGACAAGGTGACTTTTCTTTGAGTTTTTCGGACATGTCAAGTGGAATAGGAGGTTTGCCGCCAGAATATACACTTTGTTCTTGAATAAGATTATCCATCCTGTTTTTAGTTTCTAACTGATTGTAATATTATCTGAACATCAAAGTAGATTAATAATGTCCCATCACTATTAGTGATTACATAAAATATTGGATTGCGGACAGAATTTGAATACTTTAGGATACATTTCAATAAGATGATTTCCAGCACCGTATATAATAAGTTCTCAATTCTCCGAGTAACAGGCTTCCTCTCTTCTCTATTTTTCTATACGTAAAATATCCAATTGAACTGCTTTAACGGTGTTCCAAATGCTAAAACAGTATATTTCATGTTGGTGGTGAATTTCGGTTTGAACGGATACTGCTAAACATTTAATAACCTCATAATTTTGAGTCATATGTAGTTTACAAGAACTTCGTTTATTTGTTGTGGGATGGCATAAATTGAGTTCAACTATATTTAACATCAACGCATTAAATGTTTCATATCTTTCCTAGGATTCCAATTGAACTCTTCACTGGTAATAGTCAAATACTTTTGATTCATTAGAAACCCTAAAAACTGGACTATTCAGTGACTTAATTGGTAAATTAGTTGAACCGAGATGGCTGGGTTGGGGATGTTTTGGCGACAGTCATTATGAAGCCTATTCCGATCCGAATGCATTACCGTCCTTGATGAGGTCGCGCCACAATTAAAGAGCAGTGACTAAAACTGTTGTCTTTATTGGTAAACTCATTATAAATGTTTTAGTATATTGCGGTAATATTTGAACATTTAACAAAGTATGGGCAGTTTAGGCGAAAGAAATATTGCAAACAGAGTCAAATGTCCAGGAGGTAAAGTGTCCGGTAACTGTTTGTGGGGATGTTCATGGACAATTCCATGATTTGTTGGAACTTTTCAAAATGGGTGGCAAAGCTCCAGATACTAATTACCTTTTCATGGGAGACTATGTCGACAGAGGGTATCATTCGGTCGAAACAGTTACACTGCTAGTTTGTCTAAAGGTATATTTTCTTTTTATTAATGGATAGTTACAGTTCCATTGAATTCTGTTAATGTTGCTAATTATCTTTTTATGGGAGACTGCGTCAGCAGAAAATATTTTTCTATCGAAACAATCACACTGCTATTTCGTCTGAAGATATGTTTTTTTAATTAAGTAATGGTTATAATTTCATTAAATTCCATGTGATTTGAATTGAATTTCACTGTATCGCTATATAATTATAGGTGCGTTATAAAGAACGTGTTACCATTCTGCGAGGCAATCATGAGTCACGGCAGATTACTCAGGTACTTCAGTTGAGAAATTTCCTCATATAGTAATCGTCTCATCTGGTTCCTATAAATCTTATCCTTAGCTGTGTTTAAAAAAGTTGTCTCTATGGATCTTATCAATATGGGCATGTTGAATTCCATCAATCCAAAAAAAACTGCTTCTAGGTTTATGGTTTTTACGACGAATGCTTACGCAAGTACGGCAATTCTAATGTTTGGAAGTATTTTACGGATCTATTTGATTATCTTCCCTTGACAGCATTGGTTGATGGGCAGATATTTTGCTTACATGGTGGTCTTTCGCCATCTATCGATAGTCTTGATCATATTCGTTCTCTGGATAGGCTTCAGGAAGTACCACACGAAGGTGATTATTTTTTCTCAAAATCTATTCAATTTCTGATCATACCAATTTTTGGATGGCCTAAACATTTGTTTCTGGATCCTCCGTGATCGAGGTTTTCTTTCAGTCTTATATATTATCAAAGAAATTTTTATGTGCAATTTTTTACAGGGCCAATGTGCGATTTGCTATGGTCAGATCCTGATGATCGCGGAGGCTGGGGTATTTCACCACGCGGGGCTGGTTATACATTTGGGCAAGATATATCAGAAACTTTCAATCATGGTAATGGTCTCACGCTAATTTCCAGAGCTCATCAGCTTGTCATGGAGGTATTCTGCAATTATTTGATTAGATGTATATTTTTTTCAGTTAATTCTTTTAAAGCTTAATGAAATATGTTATTGGTTGTGATGCTATGTTTTATGCTGCTTAATTGTGGCATTTACTAACTTATTCAGTTCCTGGTTTCATTACTTTTATTTAACGCTCAATGTATGTCACTCACTTGACCTCACCATCCATTAAAGTTTTTTGGAATCAATAATTCATGTATTATAAATTCGCAGGGTTATAACTGGAGTCACGACCGTAACGTTGTAACAGTATTTTCGGCACCGAATTACTGTTATCGTTGTGCAAATCAAGCTGCCATGGTTGAATTGGATGATGAACTACGATACTCATTCTTGCAATTTGACCCGGCTCCGAGAAAAACAGAAACGAATGTCGTCCGACAAACACCTGACTACTTCCTTTAACTAATTGGAGAATTTTTCCGGTATGAGCTTTCGGCTGTGTCTGTTCTCAAGAGAAACATTTTACAAAGCAGAGATTTTTAAACGGCATGTTTCTGTTTAATTGTAGTAGGAAAATCTTGCGATTTCTTCCGTTTCTTCCCATTCTTTTATTGAATTTGAAAAAACTGAAAGTGGAACTGTTGAATGAAGACTGTCTACCCTTCAAACCAAATGTGAATGCAATTAGCGGACAGTCTGAATTTGCGGTAGTAAATTTTTGGTAGGATGTTACTGTAGTGAAATCGCTTGTTGCGGATTTTCTCATACAACTTAATTTGTCTTTCTTATTTCAAACAGTAATCCGTGTACTTGTGGGTATATTTTTTGTTCGATGAAATAAATCAAAATGTGCTGCAATTCTTTCTTCAAATAAACTTTGACTTTATGAATCGTTCCTACCACAGAATAGGAATATCCCCAAGAAGTAGATAGTTGAAAAGTGGCTTTTGTTTTAATTGATTTTCGCAATAATTAAGACTGAGAACCTCACTGCGTCGCTAGCTGAAATAGGAATGCCAGAAGTCTATTGCTGCTGATAAATGCCATGTTTTTTTCTGCATCTCATTTTGAAGACCAAAGAAAAAACGCAAAATCAGCTGATTCAAGAAGATAGCTGGCCACTATTCTGCAAAAAAGTTACGGAAATCAATTAGATACCAATAAGTAGCTAAAGAATCGATATTTATTATCAGTATATAAAAAAAAATCATATATACGGTTGTAAATCCCAACAAGATTCTTACAAAAACGAGATGAAGTCCAGCATAACAAGATAGGCTGACGATATGGAAGAGGTTAAAGTATGAAAAATGAAAAGATTTGCAAAATATATAACAGAAAAGCAGCGTTCTATATGAGGAATCCACGCATTTTGTGTTTGAAATGCTTTAGGAGTATGAAATTGGAATACTGAGAAACCGAAGTAATTGAAATTTTTAAATACTACGTATAATTTCATGGAACTGTTTGATCCACAACTGCGGATCTAAGGCAGCGTTTGGTAGAGAGCAATATCATTATAGCGGCATCGATGTAAGAGTGCCAGAGATCAAATAATTCAGGGTAAGTAGTACTATCGCTGCTAACAGTTAACCATATTTACACATACGATTCGATTCGCCGGCAAAATGAAGGCGCTCAAAAGGCGTATGAAAACGAAATAAGACAAAATAAACACACCAAAGGTTGTAAGCAAAAGATCAGCGCCATAAAACCACAGCATTAAGTGACCTTGCGAGGAAACGGGGAAGCACGTTTTAAGTAGCTCGAAGACAAGAAATAATAGCAGTGGGAATCACAGGTAAGGAAATGCAGTTGGTAAAAAAACTACTTGACATGAATCAAGAGATTTTAAAAATGAACAAATTGTAGTTGGGACATGGTTACTTCTATAGTGTGCTCAACAATATCAAGATGTTTTGCAAAACTTGTAAATCATCAAAAATTTGCATTTTTGAGGCAACAGCATCGAGAATACACCCTCATAATTATTCTAAAAATTTAAGCAAATTTGAAATGTTTGTCATGGACAAAACAGAAAAGCATAAATTAAAGAGAAAAGCATAAATAGTAAGGCATACCAAAAAAGGAGGCCTACGGGCGATTGACAAAACCGGACACCGAATCGGAACCTAATTTAAACTTCAAATTGGAAAACTGCGCTATCTTTTCAAATCATGATTATGAATGCACTTTTGCGTGTCGTATAAATGCAAAAAACGAAAACTACAGAACCGTACAATTCTTGTTTTTACCAGTTGGTTTGGGTGCTATGACTGCTCGAACTGCTTCTTCAAATACCTGGAATATTTAAGTTCTAGTAAATCACTAGTCTTTAAAAACTTTATTTTCAATATTTCAAACGAAATAACTTTAATAATTTTCATCTCGAAATGATAGCATATGAACTGAATTCTACCTTGGAAGCGTAAAGCGTGTTCAAAAGCGTTGTCGAAGTAATAGAGAAAAAAAATAATAACTCACAGCTTTCAGACCTTGCTGCGTCAAGGCACTACACTCAAGATATTTGACAGCTCTAATTCGCTTTGCAACTTTCTGTCCCTGGCTTTTGGTGACTGGCTGTTTGCCATCAGCATTCAGCTGTCTTAAAGTTTCCGGATCGTCCCGTAAATCCAACTTCGTTCCTGGAAACTAGATACGGAAATGCAAAAAAAAATGCAAAACCTAACTATAACATTTTGACATTCCTTTTGAGTTTCTGTTTCAATTAAAAATTTAATTAATGCAACCTATCAACAAAATAGGTGCATCCGGACAGTTATGTCGTATTTCTGGTATCCATTTAGTCAAAACATTATCGAAAGAAACCGGAGCAACTATGCTGAAGCATAACACAAAGACATCCGTTTGCGGATAGCTCAACGGTCGGAGGCGGTCGTAATCTTCCTGAAAAGACCACTATTATTCTCAGAGTTTGTTTATAAAAGTATTTTAAAGAGTAATATAAAAAAAATAAGTGAATTTATTTACTTGTCCAGCGGTATCCCATAAACCTAAATTAACAGGATGTCCATCAACTGTCATTTGTGCCGAAAAGTTATCGAACCTGAAAAAGTTTGTTTACTTTAAAAGTGAAGTAATAATAATTGCAATAATTTTTTGGTCTTTACCTGCATGCTCATAATCACAATACCTTACTGCTCTGAACTTTTTGCATTTTACTCATGGCTTTTCTATTCACACAATAATCATTGTTAGGGTTAGTAAAAATAAATGAGTTTACCAGCATATCTTGATCTACTAAAATGTAAAATAAGTTTATAAAATCGTTTACTAATCAGATGTCATAAGAAGCTCCAACTGCTTCGAAGTAATCCTTTCAAAAAAATTATGAAACAAGATTACTCTCAGCAAAACCCATAAGGCATGTACGAAATGAGAAATGCCATGAAATCTCTTAAGATGTAGAACGGGCAGAACAAGATGAATTTATATATAATGAGAAAGCTAACACAGTAGGAACATATTCTACTGGAAATGAATCGGTTGTATACGATATCAACATGCATGTTTTACCAACGGTACCATCACCAACTACAACACATTTGATTTGGCGTGAGGGTGCAGACATCAACGAAATACAATTGCTGCCGGATTGTTGCCGTTTCCGGATAAAACATGCAATCCAGAATCCAAACGGATACCTCCTAAAAAATACTGGGTATACGAAGTGTTAATGAGAAATCTACAATATTTTAAAAATGCTGACAGCTTTCATACTGCCACCATTTGTTGCACTCATCTTTTCCCAGCTGCAAAGGCTTACTCGCCCGAAGTCCCAAACCATAAAGACTTTACTAAACCCAACGGTACGAAGAAACCACACATGTCGTTCTAAAATTCAGTAAATGCTTCAATCTCGCTATGAAAAAGTAAGTCTTATCATTTAGAATTATTAATTGGTGTGAAGGTTATCTCCTAATATTATGGTAGTATGGCGGTATTGTGGTGAAAAAACCTTAGGCACTTATGACTGGTTATGAATGGTGTCCAGCTTTTTTTATGTCATATTATTTCAGATTTTCGCCATGAAATCTTTTATATTTAATAGAAGTGATGTTTTTGTCATCTCGAGATTATTGTCAGCTGAATTTGTGATTGATATTTTTGAACATTTACGGACAAGCAGTTCTATTTGAAACGATTATAAGAAAATGAGCTTTTAATTGGCTGATTGATTTTTATTTAAGATTTTTGACACTCAAAGAATGCTTGTTGTATTAATTTTTAACGAAGGTATGCAAGAAAGACGGAAATTTTTGTGTCAGAAGTTGAAAGAATATGAATGATCTCTTATGAGATCAAATATCATATGTTTGCAATCAGTCAAACAATTATTGAAGTTGAATTCATTTCATATATGGTAAAATTTCTTGTTGGCCAGGGAAAAGTGAGATGGAAATTGAAAATTAAGAAAATCAACCGAAATTTTTGGTTTTCTTTGTTTTAAAAAGAAGAGAGATATTTTGGAGTGGAAGAAAAGATGGAATGAATTGTTTAGTTTGCAAGAAAGATCAAAGAAAATAATTAAAAAAGAAATATATTGATTGATTATTGAAATGTGTTAACTTAACTTCTAAGAAAAATTACAAACTTTAGGTGTAAGAGCAAATGGCAAGAAAAGATTCATTAAATGTTGAAAGCGATAGGAACAAACAATTACAATACTATCTTTACTTCACAAATATTTTGTCTCACTTCAATTACAATTAATTACAACAATTGCAATGGTAGTTTTAAGGAATAAAATTTTTGCATAAATGCGATCTTATCATAATCGATCGATAATGCTTTATATTTAATATTTAAGTTTAGCATTTGTTTAAAATTGTTTTTTATTGGTACAACTGCTAATGAGAGGAATGTGGAGAGTATAAATAATAAAGAAAATCACTGAAAAATTATAATTATTATTGGAAAGGCTAAGATTAACAGGCGGTTTTAAAGTGCGCTTTAATTCACTTATCTTACAATGTTTGCGCTTTGATGACAATTTGAGATAAGATGAATTTGATAAGTAATTATCTGCACAGATTAGATAGTTTAATTAAATTTGTTAAGCATTTAATTTGAAAGAACTAATGAATTTTCATCGTTAATCACAAAGAAGTCTATGATGATGACAGGAAACTTTTTAAAGATATGTCAGAAGAGCATTGTAATGCGACAACATTTCTGTTGAAAAAATGCATTTATGTTAGTTGTATTAATTTAATTTAAAATCTATGATATTTTTATTTAATATTTAAAAATATTTTTTTTACTTAAAAATAAATGAAAATTAGAGGAAGTAAAATGAAACTTAAGTTTTACAAATCAATGACGTTGAGATATTTCAACTGGAATTACGATTAAAGTTGTAAGCAATGAAAAAATGATGATTACATAAAAATTAAAAATGATATATGTTAAAATCATATGAAAACAAAAAAGTATGAATTTAAGAAGTAATAGGAATTATCAATTAAAAATTGAATATATGTTATTGTTTTAAAAATATCTTAGATAATGCACAAATCTTAGAAATGTTAGTAATTTTAACAGCGCAAATTAAGTTCTGCAGCACTTATTTCTACTAGATGACTTTTAAATGTGATGAAAAAAAAGAGAAAATGATTGAAATAGTACTGGAAATAATTAAATATTTATAATTAAGTGAATGTCAACTTAATCAGAAAGGTAAGACAGAAAGTTTAATAATAATGAAGCATTGTTTTTTGATATGTTATCAATTACAATCCGTGAATTGAGAAGGAAATTTACGAATTTAAATTAGCGAATTGGAAGAATTCTTTAAACTTCCTTAAAAATTAATAGATTTATTTAATTTTTATTGTAAGATGCCACCGCAAAGAAGTTTGATAGCCGAATTGTTGAGAAAACAAACAAAGGCCGAGCAAACGGAATGTGAATCATCTTTAGGCCTACAAGTACAAGAAAGCTCATACTACAATCTTGACCTACAAGTTGGGGTAAGTCTTAAGCTTCCAGCTCATAAATGGAAGATCCAACTCTTAACTTACGATTTCTAAGGTAGAAATGGCGACAATCGAAGTGATTTCATTGCTGCTTATAGGATGATGTTAAATTGACGCAACCCATCACCACCAGTTTTTCAAATACCGGTGATCAATCCGCAGAAAACACTCAAAGGTAATGTTTGAGAGATTTAAGAATTAATTACAGTTCAGTGGCTAATTTTAGCTCAAACAAGTCCGGTCACGGCAAAATACTAGTGCGTTATATTTGAAGAATATTTCTGGATCATTTTGAACGAAAAGTTTTTTTAAATTAGTGCGGATCAAAAATCAATCGTAAATGCGAGGAAAAGGCTTGTTTAACTTGATATTTCGATCCTTTGTACTTCGAAATTTCCAGGACCACAACTTTTGATTCGGACACGTTGACAAACCATCGGTGCAATTCATACGAAAGGTTCAAACTCCAAAAATTTTCACAAAATAATTTAAAAAGTTGGATTACTTTCTTTCCTCAACGAATACCTTTTCCTTATTTTAAACAATGTTCACTGGGCAATGTTCACTGTTTCCCCATGGACATCTTTATGGTTATTCTGAATTCGCTGATTTTAAATAAATCAACTTAAACCGAAATTTTGGCGAAGATGTTTGTTAGTGAAAGAATTAAACAGAACGACTTGACCATCTGTATGCTAACTTCTTTCAAAAAATGAGTTGTACTGAACGGCAGTTCCCATCATCAATTAAGGAATGGAATAACTTGATCAAAGCTCAACTTAAGTATTAAATTTATTCTCAAAAATGCGGAGAAATGTATGAAGAGGTATCGAGAGAATTTATTGGTAGAAGCAGAGAATGGGTTTTCAATAATTACCACTGCTTTTGAATTGTTCAACAGGTGTAACATTTTTTAATTTAGGAATACCTACCAGCACCCATTAAATAACACGAAAATGATATTTCACGACTTCCTAAAACTAAGTGATTCCGGTTCTGCTGAGCTACCTACCGGCCGTTCTCGCGACTCTCTGAATTCACACGATGCGCTTGAAATTTTCGCATGGAATCAAAGTACCTTTTTCCAGTGAAAGAGTTTTAAGGAACTCAAGATGTCCAATGGCTGGCTGGTAGTAACAAACCTCTTTTTCATTCAGCATTCAATATATATATATATATATATATATATAATGTATCACTAAATATTGATTTCAGAAAAGAAATGGGAGAATCCCGGAGGATCAAGCACGTTTGGGACTACAAGCGAATATTGTTACTGCTCGAACATTAATCAACCTTACTAGTTTGAATATTTTCAAAAATGCACTCTATGATCTTTGAATGCAAAATTTGCCATAAAATTTGCAAAACATCCAAGAGCTGGATACCACAGTACTGTGGATGTAGAGAGAAAAGGATCTAAGCGTTAATTTTCCGAAGTAGAAAAACACGACAATTTTTAACATTCGGAATCAAAAGGATCGCAAATAGAACCATGCTTTGAATTCAGAACAAGTGTATTAAAGGAAAATTATCCGCCATGAAAAATTGTCCGGTTATTCCAAAGTCCGAATTTTTAAAAGAATTTACAGGACTTTTTACTTACACTGTTGATATACAGATACAATGGAAATTATGTCTACAAAAAAGAAAAGCTCATTCATTATAGAAAATCGGCTGGACAAGGCCTCTGAGTGAAATTCAATTCATATACATATATTATATATGTATATATATATATATATATGGACAATTAATTTAGCATGCGTATAAGCATAATCTAAGCAACCACATTAAATTTCCATAAGGCTTACAAAAAAATTTTTCACTAGACGAAGCAATAAACATAATAAATAAATTTTCAAACAACTATTTCGAAACGATTTTTTACCGAACTTCACAAAGCACTAAGTCATAAGTTAATGGTGATATATTGGGCTTGTCTCTGTCATAGCCATGGATTCCAAACAGTTTGATCAAAAAAGATATTCATGCTACAGCAAGCTATGTCATCCAGTTTCCTATCTCAAGCTTATCCCATTAAAGTGTAAAACTGAAATGGAATATATTCGATACCTAAATTAAAAATAAGTCCTAACTGGTAAAAAATAGATTTAAATTCTAAAGGCCGCACATAACTTGACAAAACCATTCGTCAAAAACTGAATTGAGATAAGCAATACTTTTAAACATAATAACATTACTGCAATAAAAATTCACGGTATAAATAATTTCACAACTTGAAACCTGTAAATATAGTGTGTAAAATAACAACAAATTCGATGGTAAATGCTCTCACTGAATACACTGTGATGCAGTGACATAATTAATGACGTTTTGATCTTCCTGATGAATTAGACCATTCGCATATTGTTCCGGCATCAAATGACTGCCACGATTACGATTGCCATCTTGATTCTCTCCACAGTAACTAACAATAGTGGGAACTTCTTCGCAAACAGCATCTGAAAAAACCAATAGAAAAGATAAAACTAGTAATCATGAATTTTATTGAGATTTTAGTAAATTTAAACTTTGACCAAATAATAAATTATAAAAAAATTATTTTGCCGGCATAATCCCGATACAAAAGTTCGGGGAGAAATATTGTGGACAGAAAGACTACTTATTTTCAGAATAATCACTGCCTAGTTATACAGTTTGATAGATTTTGGACTGTTCTGAATCGAAAAATAATTGAAAGAAATATAGTACAGAACTGGAGCAAATGATAAAAAACTAACGTTGCTGAAGTTGTGTTACTTGCACATTAGATGGATTATCATAATCGGGTAGGACACAACGTGATTCGTGAAGCAACACTTCGTCGCATTCCAAACGAACTAGAATTGCAGAAGCAATGGTGACTTCTCGAATAGGTTGTCATTAAATCCAAAACTTTTCTGAATAATCTCTTACAAATCAATATGCTAATCACATTAATCACAATTTCCGAATAGTCATGTATGCCAATAAAGCTCTTTATGTAATTTGTTACGTTATCTGTTGGTAAAGCAATCAAATAAGAAATTTATACCTTGCGATGCAGTCTCATCAGAATTTACTGCAACCACTGACTTATCCACGCCTGTTCCACGTTCCTGCTCCATCGCCCCATCGTTACCTGAGAGATCAAAAACTGACTAAAAGAGAAAAAAGATTAAAATTATAGAATCAAATTTTTACTCCTATGATTTTTCAAGAATTTGATGTAATCGCAAAAATATTAGACTTGATGAAATTATTCCACATACAGCGAAATTTTTTAAAACGAACTTTTGTCACATTATCACTATCAGTGACAAAAGGAAGCAGCGAGTGCAGTGCTAAAAGGGAAACAATAATAAAACTGTAATTAGCGATATGAAAGAGACTTGAGGGCGATATATATAATTAGAGCATTAGTGAGTTAAACACTCGAGAATATATTAACAAGATTGAAAGCGGAATGTCATGGAATGCAAGACAATTTTATTATTCTAAGTTTATTATTGACAGGAAAATGGGCACGCTAATAGTTCTATTACTTTGTGAATGTAAATAAATTATGCCGCTTCTGATTTACAAACAAAAATAAAACCTTGTGTTATGGAATTGACAGCTGCAATGGTATCTAGATCAGACTCCTGCAATTCTAGGTTAGCACTATTAATGTGCTGTAAGTCCACATTGGCTGAAACTGACGTGTTATCATCAAGTGATGTTGAAGGAACAGCGTGTGTACGTTGCGTTGCTGATCCAACTGCAGATGATGATAGAACAGTACGGTGGGTTACTCGAAGTGATGGATGAACAGCTAACTGGTGCTGTTGCTGCACAGAATACGAATTTGTTCCTGTTAAATTTATGAACGGTGTGACGGAAGTCGAAATTCCCTGGCGCTGATTTGTGACCGAAAAGCGCGATGAATTAGTTAAAACGACCGGTCGAGGAGGCGGTCTGAAAATCTCTATTAAAAATGGTTTTTAAAAAAACTAACAAAATTTAACTAGTTTTTTTGGTATGATCAAATTAGAGCATTTGCGAATTAAACACTAAAATATAATAACCTTCGAACAGTACGATATTGTTGTGGCTGACCAGATGCAGCAGCTTGAGCAACTAAACGTTGAATTTCGCTCGAAGTTATTGTTTGTGGCTGTAAATGACATGCAGATGATGTATTTGGTCCAGATGATATGGTATAAGACGAACGTGGCGAACTCGATGATACTGAACGCATGAGTCCAACAACAGTATTTGGATTGCCGTAATAAGGTCGAGTTGGATTACTGTAGGCTGATACTATTGGTGATGCATAAAATCGCTGTCCACTGGAGGATCTACAGAATAAAGCATAAATGCGAAAATATAATACAATGTTCCAACAAAGGTAACTCTTTACACTATTATGATTGCTAAAAATTTCAAGAAAGCGACAGAAAGCAATGCTCAGCTTAGTTGTTCACTTGCGACTATACGAAAAAAGATATATGCTCTCTGCAAAAAGTTACGCAGCAACATTCTTATTTCTATAAATGATTTCGCTTTGATTTCCGTTTGCGTTTGATGCCCAATTATTATTATTTGTTCTGTTTAATGTTAGCGATTTTCGCCGCTTAGGGATATTCTGATTCGAAAATGAGACTAATATGATTGTTACAGAACCTTTTGGTCGCGAAAGAAAATGTAGCACTTTTACTAATATTTCTTGCGGTAGCGTTGATTCTCAGCATAAATTTTCAGTTACAAAAATTAAAGTTATTCACTTATGATGATATTGTCCGCTATTCTGTATTATGCACACACTAACACATAATAAATAATTCTTCAAACCTTATATACGCTCGTTGTACCGGCTGATGTATCCTAAACACATTCTGGGCATTGGGTAGTTGTCGAGGGAAAGTAGAACTTCCATCCAAGACTGCAGACTCATTCCCTCCGGATGACAGTGTTCGAGTACGTTTTATAACCACGCCTAAATAAAATGTAGTGTTTTATTTCATAATATTGATATATTAGTAATTTGATAAAATTTTTTATTTTTTCTTATCTTAACTGCACTCAAATTATATAATTCTACTCAGTCTAAATTATGTAATTTTATACAGGAATATTGCAGCATATGAAAATAAGGTAATTTGTAGATCTTGAGAAATCTAAACTGTGGAATATTTAAGTCTGATTATTCTATCTCAGCTGCTAAGCTGTCTATAAAGATACCTGCTAACTTAACTAAAATATCTAATAACCTAACTAACCCTAATACTCTTTCCTTCTAATTCGTCAACTTATATTACAGAGATCAATCCCACGTTTGATACTTATATCATTTTTTTTTTTGTAAAAAGCACTACTACTTATACCAAACAAACATTCCAGTATATGGTCAAACCTGAGGTAAAAAGATGAGGGACTTGATGCAATCTCCCGGGATTGATTGTGGTGGAACTCGCGGGTGTGGTACGAAGTGCTGGAAGTACTGACGTGTGGGGAGGATGAGCACCAATAAATGCCGGATTGCCTGACACTGACGACGTAGATGTGAAATTTGAGATGCCTGATGGTGATACTTGCCTCGGTGGCCTGATATGAATAAAATACAAAAGAAGTGAATGAAAATAATTCGCCATTTCCAGAATGTTGCGTATTAGTTTAGAAGACGAATCAATTTTTTAATTCAAATCCTAAATTAACTTTTAGTTTACTTTCAGTCCAATGACGATCGACCGTTAATGATACGAATAATAAGAACACCATGGTTTGAATATGTCATCAACACTAGCCTAAACTGCAGTGGAATGAATTCAAAATATAGTCGGCAAAGGTTGGTAATTTAAGCTCAATGCAATTTAATTTTCATGGAATCTTCATGGTTCAAAAATAAATCCAGCAAAAAACATACCGTCGATCAGGATTTCCACGAATGGGTTTACTTTTCTGTCCCGGAGCTGGCGACTGGAACCTGAATGGTAGTACTCGAGCACATGTAGCAGACAAATCGCGCTAAAAGAAAAAAATACTTTCAAGCCGTATTGTAGAAAATAAAAAATTGAAAAGATGTAAAAACTATGGAATTTCAAAGAGAACATAGAAAAAAAAGAAATACAAATAAAAAAATGAAATTCAACTTCATTCATATATAGCTATATTCTGAGATATGTTAACTCTTGGTTTTATTGGCTTCCTAACTTTTCTAAGTCAACGGAATTTTCTGACATCGGCTATCTGAAAGACAAATTGTTCGCAACTGGTCAACTTCCTTATACCTATCTGTTCTCAATTTCTAATAACATTATTAGGGAAAGAAAAAGACCTTCCTTAACACCACGAAAAAAGGATAATCAGCGAATTCTATTTTTTCATTGTAATTAAGCATTGAAAAATGAATATCACCTGTCTTACCCTCCGTTTTTTTGGTCTTAGGTATTCTCCTGCGAGTTGCGAATCGAAATCTTCGTCACCTGCAGCTAACATCATCTAATTTTGAAACAAGTCTCCACGTCAAAGAACAAATTCATGATTTAAGAATTAAGATAAATTCAACGTTCTTTTTTGTTATAGTTTCGATTTCCCTTCTTCAAGCAGATAGAGAATTGTTATTAGAATAAACAAGAATGGAAATCGAAGCACAGAAAGAAGCCATAACCTAAAATAAAATACCAAAACATATCACGCCAAAAAATTTTAATCTAAAACAACCTTGAGCACCACTCTTTGATATAAGAACAGCTTGATCAGCAGAAGTAATAACTGGAGTCGAACTAGAACTCGAAGATGGACATGATGTTGTCAATTCAAAAGAACTTGGGTGTGCTGTACTTGTTGATGGTGCTACGTCATAGTAAAGTGTTGATTTTTGGTTTGAACTACCAATATGTAGTTCCTCTGCACTGTGTACTGCTCTTGTGAATTGTTGAGTTCCATCGAATGGCTAGAAAATTACTACATGTATGATTTAATTTACCGCTAAATCAAAATAATATTTTTTCTAAATCAAAAATATTAGCAAATTTTCGAAAAAAAATCAAGGATTACCCTATCTTATGCTAAAATACTCATAAGTATTAGAAATTGAATAACCTAAAAAGCAAAAAATAATCCGTATTTCTTTTGAGTGGTATAAATGAAGATAGTATCAATTACACTATACAGTATGAAGAAATATGTCTACTTAAAACCAAAATCTCTTAGGTCCTAAATAACTTCTATGAAATGAGAATTTATTAACCAATGTTTCCTTTTTGATGAGACTAGAAGTTATACGAGAAGTTCGTGTACTATTTTCATCTTCGCCAGAATGCAGTATATCAACACGTCCTTCATGGCTCTCCGTTTCACGCAGTAATAACCGTAATCTTTCCGGGACTGTAACAAACAAACAAAATATACATGATAAATGAAGTCAATGTTCAAGTGAATGACTCTACAGCGTAGATAAAATATAATCAAGCATGATCCAGTAAATAAAATGCATATAAAACGATGAATTTGTATTACAATAACTCACCGTAAGGAGCTTTAGGCAATGCAATCATCTCGTGTAGTGCTGTATCTGCATCTTGTAGCCTTTCATTATGTGCCTTTGCGAGCCTCAGCAATTCATTTGCAACATTTTGGTTTACTTTATTGCCATCACCAATATCCTCTTGAATGGGAATCTCAAAATAATAACTAAGTAAATAAATACGATGATTTTGCCCACCGAATAATATCAATCACAAGTGCTACAAAATTATTATTTGATAAATATTTTACATTCAGATCCGACAAATTAGCATAAAAAAAAGTTGAAGAGAAGTCAAAGTATCTCGAGAGAAAATTATGCATCGCATATTTGTCAGTTTTGAAACTCACGTCGTCATAGTGCGGTACTGGATCCAAGCCTTCGATTCCCCACTGTGCATATGTATCATACGATGGACTCAAACTAAAGGGAAGAAGCTTAACTTTCGCAACATAATTACGAAACAACAGAATATTTTACCTTTCTTTATAAATCCGATCTAATATTAATACCACTCTAACTAAATATCCTCCATTCACAATAAAATGAAAAATCACAAATACAAAACTACGCATTCACTTATTCTGCATATAGCGGATAAATTGAGATGATCAAAAAACATACGTTTGGGCTATTTTCGTCAATATTTCATCATTAGCTGCTTGTCGTATTTCAGAGTGATAAGATTCATTAGATATACTATAAAATGATTTCTTTAATCAAACGTTCATGGAAGGAAAAATTGCGTATAGCACCCTAGCTCTATATATAGATCCCATCACAGACCAACGGTGTCGTGAAATTATCATTCATCAAATTGGGCAGTAATTAAACCAGATAAAGTATGAAAACGTACAACAACGCTGTTTTGAGATGCTCCAACAATATCCTTTTGTAATCATTCAGCATTCCTTGAGCACGGAAAGCGGAAACAACCATCGAGAAGGCATCCTTTTCTGAAATCTAATACATCAATAAATTTGTACTGTACTCATAACCAGTTAATGAAAGCATGTATACTGATACAGTCATAAGAAATATAGCAAAACTCACCGAGTACACGCAGCATATAGCTGCAGTCTTCCTCATCATAAGTCTGTCTCACCGTAATCCTCTCTTTAGTAAATTCTTCTACAGCAACAGTTTGCTTCTTTTCCTGTTCATTAGTTGCTGTATTAATTCTTGAAGACACTGGCAATTCTTGCTGATCCATTACTACAGCATTTCTTAATCCCAAGCGATTCTAAAGCGAATAAGAAATCTTATTTTAACGGATGAATAGTACATTAGAGTAAGCGAACGTTTTTAAAAACAACCAGTTTGTTTAGGACCAATAATTTTATCGAAAAATACAAACAGAATGAAGAAACTGAAGGAAAACAAATGGAATAAGTTTGATAATTCGGAAAGAATGTATTGACATCTTGAAGAAACTTGAAGAAGTTAACTTTCATTTTTGCTCCTGACTTAGAAAAAAACTGTAGATAATGCGAAGAACAGTTCTAATGAGGGTAATAGTTCGGTATAGAAGAGTCACCTCATTGGATCTACTTCGTACTCAACACTGTTTATTCCTTACTGATCTGTACCCTCTCTTAAAGATCCTGAAATACATGAAGGGATAAAGCAGTAAGGTAAAGTTAGCAAAATAAGAAATGAATTACACCTTTCAAAGAGTGGAATCAATCTTCAAATTTCACTTTCATATCGGACAACTACTAACTTTCAAATGGAGATAGGGATGGAACATATAATAAAAGCGTAAAGAACAGGATAAAGTAAGTAATTCACAGTTGAAACAGATGGTGGAGGGAAGGGTGCGCGTCTGCACATCTGCTCTCCTCCTCTGGAATAAGATGGAGGAGGTACGTTACTCACCCTTTATTATCGTCCAAAAGCTGACCCGTAGGCTCATCATGCATTTTGAATTTATAAACCTTATTAATTTGAGTTGCAAACAAAAAAGGACCAGAAGATTCAATGTTCGAAAAATTCAGTATTTCACGAAATGATTTCTTCGCTTCGGTCTCCCCATTTCTGTTAACCTGTTAACCAGTTTCGTAATTAATGAGTCGTACCTTTGACATATCGATTGAGAGACGGATGGCCCACTAAAAGAAATCAACTCAATCCGACAATTTTAATCAAATTAGTGTAACTGAACAAATTCAAGAACTAGCGCAACCATCAGAAAATATTAAATCAGATAGATGTATGATAAGTCACCTTTGCAATTCTTTACCATTACATCGAAACTTATAACTAAGATTCCGAAAACCATGTTATGGTAATAAATCCATCGGAAAGGATATCTCTGGAATCTATAGGCATGTTCAGGATCGATAGATAAATACCTATAGATATTTCCTCAATTTAGCCATCCTCTTTCAACTTTAACCACTGAATTCCCCCATATTGAATATGGCGCGTTATCAGGAATTTTAAACTGGTTGCATTACGAATTGCTTCATCTCAACGAGACGCGTTGCGTCATGGGGTGCGTTGCATTCGCAGGTACACTTGGGTTTGGGATTTTGCTGTTGTGAGGTGGTTGAATGCGCTCAATTGATGTGGTGGGTCTTAGCCGAAGAGTGGCTTAATTGATTTGAATAGTTAACCGCCTTGATGTGACCTGACCAATTTTCCAAGTATATATGCAATAAATATTAAATCTTTGCCAAACTTTTACTCACTGACTGACCCTACATTTAAGACCTAATAATTCTGAAGTACTCTTCAGTCTTCATTCTCACCCACCACTGTAAATGAAAAGATTTTTTCGAACTAGAGGTTAATTATATATCTGTTGACTTAAACTTTCATTTGGTATTACTTCTTAGTTTCCATTATTTTTCCGCATCATTCGCGCTATGCAACACTGTTTGCAGATTATCTCATTCATTTTTATATCACCCGCCCCTGTTTTAGATTGCTGTGATTTTTTCACCAACCGGTATAGCAGCACTTCATTATGAGGTATGTTGCACCATTGTATTTGGCTAAAGGTTCCCTTAATTGGTGCGGAGTTTTAAATGGGCACCACTAATATAGCATTGCTTAGAAGGATGGGATCAATAAATCATAACAGCATTGAATTACAAAACAAGCTTTAACTTGTTGTAAGAATTACAAGGATTGAAGGTCGAGCGTAGGATTTTTCAGATCAATTTCAATTTCTTAGCTTGACCTAGATTTGTAAGATAAGCAAAGTGGTTTACCATTTGCAGTGGACTGCGACTTCAGAAGAGGTTGGCCTCAGATGTATTGAAATGTGGTAAGAAAAAGGTATGGTTGGATCCAAATGAAATCAATGAGATTTCCAATGCCAATTCGCGGCAGAATATTCGACGACTTGTCAAAGACGGTTTAATAATCCGTAAACCAATCGCAGTGCATTCACGATATCGCGCTCGTAAAAACTTGGAAGCTCGCAGAAAGGTCTATTGTTTTTTCAAAATTTTAATATTCCAATCAAAGCTGTTGATCTAAGCTTTAGTCTTTTTAATAGCTCCGACCTTTTTCAATCACTATTAGGAAGCAAAAAAAGGGGGAGCAGCGAAAACTTTGTTTCACTTTATTTTACCGTAACTGAACGATTTTAGGGTCGTCACATGGGACATGGAAAGAGGCGTGGCACACAGAATGCACGTATGCCGGAAAAGATTTTGTGGATCCGTAGAATGCGCGTTCTTCGTCATCTTTTGAAGCGTTACCGTGAAGCGAAAAAGATCGACAAACATCTGTCAGTTATCAAATCTTTGAGATAATTATATTAGATTTTGTATGCACACTACAAATTGACATTTTTCCCGCTTACTTAGCTGCTACATTACTCATATGCTTTTGCAGATATCACGATCTTTATCTTCGAGCCAAAGGTAATGCATTCAAAAATAAGCGCAATTTAATGGAATACATTTTCAAGAAGAAAACTGAAAATACACGCTCCAAACAATTGGCGTAAGTTTTTCGAATCAGTTTTTTGCCTTGCACCATTTTTCTGCTCTACTTAAAAAAACCTAGATCTGTTGTTAGAGTTGAGAAATTCAAGTCATCTCTTGGAATTTAACAATAGATGCTTCGATAGTTAAAATTGAAGAGCTCCAGAGAACATTTGTTAAAAAAATTGGTGTTTTATCATAAAATTTGATGATTGCAGAGAGCAAGCAGAAGCGCGTCGTGCAAAGAACAAGGAATCCAGAAAACGACGTGAGCAACGTTTAGTAATGAAGAGAGCAGAAGCTTTACGCAAAACCTCAGAGAATGAAATAATCGCTAGCAAGGAAACAAAAGAGTCGAAAGCAGCCGAGAAGTGAAGCTGTAAATTTTGTATTTTTTGGATACTTCAACTTGTAGACATATTGTTTCCTTGTTGTTTCTTTGGGATAAATTTTGTTTTCTTGCCTTGCAAATGACTTCGTTAGCTTATAAGTTGCCGTAAGACGAAGTGTACTACGCAGGACATGAATTATGTGTCATACAAGCATTAGAACCTTCGCTGAAGTTGAGCGTGATACTTTGCGTCTCATAAATTACAGACTCGTCAAAGCACTGAATTTTAGAATATTATAGATGGATGACACAGTTTCAGAAGTCAGTTTTTCTGGACGATTCCCCGATAGACCGTAAAGATGAAGTGAAATTTTGTTATGTCAATATTGAGTATTAAAAAAAATTTAGTGAGATGTATGTGCAGCAGTTAAGTAGAGCAGTTCATTAGAACACAATTTCATTCAAAAATACCGATCAGAGTGCAATATTGGATGAATTTTAGGCTATTGTTCCCTTTTTGATTTCCTCGACGGTGTCTATAATTTTTTCTGTCGACTGCCTTGGCATAGGAAGTGGACGAATTGATGCAGGCGACGCAGCACGTGGTACTGTTGGAATGTTTGATGGTCCTGGTTTATCAGGGATTTTTTCCTTATATTTGGTGACTGGGTCCGATAGTCTTTCTTCGTGATGAGCTTCAACCTAGAAAAGTTGGAGTTGGTTGTACCAATTTTCGGCCTTAATGTAATTAAGTATTTACTGTCCTGTTATTAAAAACAGAGGGACAGTAAATACTTAGTATTAATTGTAGGATTAGTTTCTATAACCGGACGAGATTAACCTCTTTATTAAATGTCTTTTTGAAGTCAGGCAGGGGATATTCTGAAATCCTGTATAACGATGATGGTATCACATCGTATCCGTATTTCTTCATATCTTTAAGTATAATATCCATGGTTACAGTGATGACTCCCTGGCTCCTCACTTTTGTAACTGCAAATGCAGCATCATTTAGAATGAACAGCAAGTTAGAAAACACAAAATTAACTTTTAAAAAAATGTGAGACTAAGAATGTTCAATGGACACAGGAATTAATTATTTCTTTTAAAGTTTCATGAATTATTTACCCTGTCGGCCATCTGCTGTTGCAATGATCCTCGAGTCTACAAATTCGGCTCTTTTCCCAGTAAACCATCCGATAAAGCGTTGTAGTAATGTGGAAGCCTCTGGTACAAATAATGCAATCTTTCTAACCGTTCTAAAATTTATATATTCAAATACAGGGATTTGAAATTTTCCGATTAAATAGCTAGAATCGAGTAGTACAGTAAGGTTTTTTCCATATTTATGTACCAAAATTTTTGTAAAAGATACAATAAGTTTTTATTGCACCTTTTACTCTTGTCTACCTTTACTGTCAGATTTTTCACAGTTAGTAACGGATAACTGGCAACGAAGGTTATTAATCAGAGAGATTCAAAACGATAACCAACATTGAAGGAAAGGCATAAAGCACGCGAGCAATATCATAATATTTCATTGATGAACTATTCTGAAGCATCAGATAAATTGGCACAGAGCACTGAACTTCAAATTTTAATAGAAAATAAATTACCTTCCCGGAACAGTTGGGATATGTGTAGCTCCGTATCCACAAACGACATCATTACCGAAGAAATCTGATCCATAACAACTTAGTACAATTTGTGGCCCTGTAAAAATTATTTAATTTCGTTTGTAATGTGTAATGTTGCAAAAAGCAGCTTATTCTATGCATTTTATAACTTGCAAACATTGAAACAATTTATATCTCATGTAGAATAAATTATTATTATACGTCCTGCCAATGGGAAAAGGCATGACAGAATTTTTATTGTCTGATCTTACTTGAACGCTTCAGTTATTTTGACAGGATAGAAAAAGAAATTGTAATCAGCATTCTGCTTAATTTTAAATCATTTTTTAAGTTCGTTATTTCTAGAAATTTCGTGCTATCGAAATTATGTTTGAAATCCATGATTATCTAAACAACTACTTCTATCATAGTGACCCTTCAGATACTATATTCTAATTCAGTGATAAATAATGGTTACGAAATTTTAAAATAAATTACGCAAAAACTTACAACCAAATGGATTCGTTGAGGTAAAAGTAGCTTCAATAGGCATACCAACAGTTATATGAGTATTTCCGGAACGTTCACGTTGACATCGTGCACTAAGTCCTTCGTGAACACCACCAACTTGCTTCCAGTCAATACCATATACATATGAGTATTTGCAGTAAAAATTATCGAACGAGAGGAACTACAACATACATGAGTAACTCTAAAGTTAACAAATTAATTTCAAATTTTAATAAATAAAATTAAAAACTTTACATTGATTACCACTGTAATTATTGACGTGATTTAGGTACAACCTTAGCTAACCTGAAGAACTTAGCAAAAATATGAACTTTTGATTGTTCAAATATTTATCATCCTTCTAAGTAAACTTCATTATCCTTCAGAATCTTTTGGCCCATCTTTTAGTGATGAATAAATCAGAATCACAGGGATTCTGTGGAAGTATTTGCAAATATTAAATCTAGAAATCTAGAAAAATAACTAAACGATGTAGTGAAAATGTTATATTTTACGATAAATAAAATATTTGAAGAATAAACCTCGGCGCTATCGATTTGTCCATTAAGTAAAACAATAAAATTTGACAGTTTTGATTGTTCGGTACTCATTCATCTGTTTGCATTTAGAAATTACTTACTTGTACAACTTAAAAATGCTTGAAATTATGATGTATGAAATAATCAAAAATATATTATGCAAAAATCAATTTCATAAAAAGTAGTGATATTCGTTAGGAAATGAAAAATTTGCTTAAGATGATCATTTTAAAATATTTCATTTTAATTTAATTGAAGCTTTAACTTTCAGAGAATTCTTAAGTTTGATTGAAAAAGTTTCATGGAAATTTAGCTAACAAACAAAATGAACAGCTAAAATGATCATCGAATTTAAACATAAACGAATAGAAGCTTTTGGAAAATGTATAATGAAAAGTTTGGAATTGCTTCCTCAAACCTATGATCTCATTCAAATCAAACTTGTTTGATGACGATAATTAGCAAGAGATTTCTAATATCATTCAGTTAGAGGAAACAATTGAAATGTCTCCTAATTTTAAGATCGAATATCTGAAATTTTAAATTTCTTGATTAGAAATAACATTTGCACTATAGCAACGATGAAATGAATGTAATGATGAAGTAGAAAGGCATCACCATGGTGATATGGGACACGCACGTAGCAAACTATTAAATCAACTATTTTAGTGACCACTGAAATGGATAAGCAGTAATGACCAAATTAACTATAATAATTTAATTAAATTCAATATGAGAATAAAAGAGGATTTAAATGATTGTTTGTAGAATACATCCACAATGCGAAAAAACTTGCTAAGCAATTTTAGTATTTGGCAAGTAAAACTTCCTGTCCACTTTGTTTTGCATAAGTAAACAAAAATGAGCTGGTGCTAATTAAATAGACTAAAAATGAGTTTTAATTGTTATTTTTACTACATCTATTTGTTAATTCACTTAAAAACAAAACACTCTTACAAATAAAAGTTTCAAAAAGAAATTAATTAGAGGTCATTATGCTAAATGATTTCTATCATTTTCTTATCTATTCAATAATCTCATTTAAATTTTTCAATAATCTCATTTAAATTTTCAACTCATTCTAATGAACTGAAATCTTATCAGATAGGACTGTATTCAGTAAATTAAATCATTAACGTCAGAAGTTAATTTAGCAAATTTTACAGCTTTAAGAATTTTGCTAACTTTCAAAGTGTATGTAAATTAGTTTAGCTATGTAGAAAACTTTCAAGCATATTTTCTACGCCAAAATTATGATTTGATAAAAAAGAAAATTTTGGTAGGTTAGTCTAAAATTTAAATTTATTTTGGTCTAGAAAAAAAGATTGCAGACTTTTATTGTTATTTAAAATATCACCTTGAATTGAAGGAACCAGATAATTTCCAATTTCCTATGTTTCAATTTTATAAATCGCCTTGAATTACTACCAGCTCGAAACTTCTTTATCCGAAATAAGATTCAATTGATATCTTCTCGATCCACTCTCCATTTTTTTTTCTTTTTTACACATTGTTAATCTTTATTTCATTACTCTCCGAATTTAATTCAATACTTACATTCATATCATTAGTGTTTAAATATCATTGCTTTACATACAAAGTAGCAGATCAGTTTTAAAATTATATTTATGCTAAGAAGTAAGCAGCATGCATCTGGAATAGTTGTGCGATCGGATTACTCGATTCTTTTCCTTTTTCTTTATTACTACCTGTATCTTCAACTTCAGCATCATCGTTTTCAGATTCCAATTCTGCAATTTCATCTTAACATTACTTTCATTTCTTATTATCGCTTTGATAATGAGAATCTTTTAATCTACATGAAACACAAACACTTCATAAGGAACATGGCAAAATAATTTTTGGATTTTTTTTTTTAAATGCAGGAATCACAAATAGTTAAAATATCCGATGAACAAAAACCAATTAACTTTCATTTTTAAGCGCTATGAAAAATTGGAATAATTTTGTTAACAATTGCTGACAGTATCATAACCATCAACTTTAAAAATCTATCTCACAGAAATTATTTCAACAAAGTTGTGAGGAAAAAACAATTAGTGAAGCAGTGAAATGTAATTCATTTCAATTTAATCATAAAAGAAATAATGTCTATTAGAAATTTAACTTCTATAAGTCTTTTTTGTTTTCTTCTTTCGAAAACATTTCATCATTTAATTTAGTAGTTGTTAAATTAAAATTTATCTACCATCAGCAGAATCGCAGTTGGATTTTAATTCATCATTGGATTTAATGTCCATCTCTGAACTAGCTGTGTCATTTGCTTCTGATACTTCCTGTTTCCGTTGAATTTTCTTCATCTGGGAAAATCAATTTCAGAAAATGTTTCCAAATCTTGAAAAGTAAACTATGCTTGATAACTTATGAATCTGATTCATAGTTCTGTTTTTAAGATTAATAAAATACGTAAAACGTTTCTCGCAATCTGTTCAAGATGCAATTTTGTTTTGAAAATTTCTATTATGATTCATTAAAAGTATAGATTGGAATGCCTACCTTGGCACGTTGATTCTGAAACCAAACTTGAACAACTCGCACACTTAAATTTGTTTCCTTTGCTAATTGCTCACGCATCTGTAATCAATATTTTTGAAGAATCATCTTAGCAATATGTGATTCCCATTCGTTTTTAACAGAATCTTTGCAAATGTCTAAAATAAATTACCAAATATAAAACAACAATTTAAATTTGAATTTAATCTTAAGTTGAAGGGATGAAATTGGAAACTTTTTCAATGAACCTTTCGACATGGTTTTGATGTTTTCTCGAAGGCTAATTTGAAAGCTTTTCGCTGTTGCGTATTTAGAATAGTTCGTGGCCTTTTTTGAGTCTTGCAATTCGAATCATTCTGATCGAAATATGCTAAATTTATCTTAATAATTGCTAAAACAGTAATATTTCATCTTTATCATAGGCAATAACAATCTAGCAGTCCGAATAAGGTAAAGAATTAAATCTGAATTTTTATAAAATTTAAATAAATTCGAATTAAGAAAAAATTACTTTTCAGTTCGGGAAAGAAGAAATAAATATGAACAAATTGAATTGGATTTAATCAATGCTATCATTAAAATTTGTTCATGTTCGGGAAATTCAATAAAATATTTGTGAGGCAGTAAATGCCTGAATACAGGCTTTTTTCGATAAACAGGCCTGAACATTTTATTCAGAAAATTCTAGAATTTAAATTCTAGACAATTTTTATGGATATTTGTGATTATTTATCTCGAAATGACTGCTATGTATTCTTCATCTGTTGATACAGTAAGTCATTTTATATCAAATAGAAAACTTACAGTGAAATTGACAGATTGGTGCTTGACATAACAAAGGTTCACAATCTGGTCTGCAAATGATTTGTCTATCTACCAGCATGTAATGGTCACCTTTTTTGAACAAATGTCCACAATAAAAACATTTAAAACAATTACGATGATAAATACTTGCAAATACTCGATAGACATAATCTGTAGACTGAACTGGTAGACCGCAACGCATACATTTCACACCGAAAAGTCTGGAAATTCTAATATTTTCTCATTTTTTAAATTTCAACCAAAAAATTTAATGAAAACATTGCGCATTGTGCTACGATATCGAACACTCTTTTTTTTCTCATTAAAATCTTTTACAAATTCTTTTGTTTTTTGCGTTTCAATTTCTCCTATAATAACGAAAAATGATATGATAACAATGCTAATCAGAACAATGGAAGTGTTAATGAGAAAGCACTTATTAATTAATTAAAATGAAAACAACAGAATTGTAAGATTATAATTTTTTTTGTCGACGATCCCTTTGTTTACAGTTAAAAAAATCCTTTGTTAAAGTTTGCTGAAAAATAAAATAGTTTGATAATTGAAAAGAATTGAAAATTACTAAGCAATAAATGTCAAATTTATTTTTCATTCAATGCCCTTCAAAGTTGGTCGTTAGTATCTAAAAATTAAGAGAATATCAGTATTAATTCATAATCGCAAATGTGAAAGTGTTATATTGATAGTATGTTAGTATGTTACTTATGATCAAAGATGGATCAAAGATGGCAATAGCAATTTTGATGACAAATTTTATTGAATGTGTAAAATTAATATGCTAAGAATCAAAGAAGTATCAAAGCTTCCTCCATATAACTATCGCAGGTGACACTTTTGTTACCTATTAACCGTATTATTTAATCCATAACGGAAGTCAAAATGATGCGCTCATACTATTAAAAGACATGAAATGATGTCATTAACGTGCAGATCAACTGCATCGAAAAAGAAGAGAAAGAAAGAAAATGCAAATTTTCAAATAATAGTATTGAATGAGATATAAGTGATATGCGGAATAAAAGACAATCTTTCAGGCTATATTTGGCAGATGACCGGAACCGCAAAAGTGGCTAGTTGACCCGGTTGTAATGGCTTTATAAGCGGCTTACATCATTAATTCATGTCTATAAGTGTAAAGCATTTCAGCTGCTCTGTATGCCAACTATTTCGATACTGTTATGTAACAAATTAAAAAAAACCTTAGCTTTTATTCATATTTATACTTCGATTTGATTATTACCGAGATATATCCAGTAAACAAGAAATACAGTATTTATTTGTTTGACCTTTACATCATTAGTTAGCAATAAGGGAGGACATGTTGACAGCACTATGCCTCTAAAAATGACAGTGATCGATGATTAGCAATGCTAAATTTGATGCCTTATTACTTCTATGTATGATAGCTAGAAATAGTTTTAGGTGTTGTGATGTAATTAAGCCAAATAAATCAAATAATTTCATTAAAATATAGTTTTAAAATGAGAAGGACTTTTATTTCAGAAAGCTCGAATTTTCAAAAGTATTTTGTTTGAAATGCGTAAAATATGATTCTGAAACCGTTCATTCTAAAATGAATGATTTTAATTCTTTTACGCCAAGAGGACACTTATTAATTAAGTAAATTAGTAATACTCATTTCAACATTCATCGATAGCTTAACATTTATGTATATATATAAGTAATTCGTTAAAAACCCTTGAATTTTTACGCATTATATTTAAATCTCAATGGCGTAACTAGCGTGTAACGTGATTCATGTGAATATATCATTCATTACAGTATCCACCATAATTTTTCATAGTATGCTATGAACATTTTTAAGTGATATTAAAAGAAATATTGGATGCCATCTGATAGTAATAACGGAATATGCAATATCACATGAAACAGGACATTTGAAGTGCAATGAAATGGCTGCCGTTTCCTTTCAAATCATCTTTTTCTGGACAATAAAACAGAACGAAATTAGTATAAAATATGAGAAAAAGCATAAAATGGATATGGATGATTAGTTTTAAACAAATAGAGCTCATCACGACAAGATCGCCTCAAGCAAATAGTAAGCGCTAAAGATGACACATATACAAACACACACACACACACACACACACACACGCACACACACATACACACACACACAAATGAAAGGATTGAAGCAGAATGTAACGGATCAGACTTGGAGAGGGAAGATAATATCCGGTTAGCTAATAGCAAATACCGTAAACTAATACCAATTGTGAATACTTCATGATTGTCTGCTCATATCTTTTATCACTCATTTTTTCTTCCATTGATACAAAAAAAAACAAATTTCATCATGAATTTTTATTATTAAAATTGCTTGTAAGAATTTGAAGAGAAACAAAAGAAATTAACTACCTGTTAATTTCAACATCTTACCGTACTAATTTCCAATATAAAAGAATTGAATTTATCGATTTAAACAATATCTTTTGAATGTTGCGAGTGTTTTTAATTTTCAAGAATTTATTATTCACGAGTAATTAGCAAATTAAGAGATAATGAAATGATGAAATCTTTCGATACAATAAAAGTGATATATTTTTGTAAATTGATTTAACTTTCTGAAACCTAAAATATTACATTTGTTTCAAATGTATGAATTCACGTCAAAAGTATTACGTGAGAGCTTCTAGCATTAAAAATGGAGCAAAGGGATTTATAGCTAAATATGCTATTTGTCTGTCAACAAATTCAATAAATGTCTCCCTACTGTAGCTATTAGCTTATTTTTAATCTAAAATTAATTAAAGTAATTTATCATTTTCCATTTTTAAAAACTTTTAATGCCTCTCTCGTCAACTCTGAAAATGTTCAGAATGCAGGAAAGGTCAACGGAGCAGTATTACTGCAAGTGTTCAAAATCGAATACGGTAAGGATGCGGTTTAATGAACGTGAACGGAATTGGTCACAGGCATGTTAACAGTATAGATTTCGAAGCTTTACTTAAAAATTACGTTTTACGTTTTAGTGTTAAAATTACGTTTTAGTGTTAAATTGACTCATATCTAAAATTTGATAAAAAAAATATTTTGCCGTACATAACAAATAATCTACGTAAACCAAAAATTACAATTTTAAATTTCTATCTCTCTAACATATTTATTTAAAAATTAACAATTTGTGCTTGACAAAAAATAGAATTTATAGATTGTTGCAAAACATAGGTTCAAAAAATATAACTAAATGATTTTGATGCTCATGGAACTCATTCTTTTCAAAATTTCGAAATATTTTAATATTGGAAATTAAAGATAACACAGCAAAAAGTTATAACTCTCTTTCTCTCTCTTCTAAAAAATGATCAGTCTTTCGAATCGAAAGATCTGTTATTAATATTAAAATCATTAGACAAATGAAATTAGTGAAGTTGTTATGAATTTTTGTTATAACCTAATTTTCTTCAAATTAAGATAAATCTTTTACGATAAAGTTGCGAAAAGCAATCCGCTTGATTCCCTTGTGATTTATGAAACCCTCAAGCTTTCTTAGGTAAATACAATTGTAACGGAGAAGCCTCTTTGCCACATTATATTTGTCAAAGTGACAATTTTGCAGCTGCAACAATACGTCGTTTACCGCAAACGAGCAGCTGCAGTGACGATCTAAGCAAGCTATCATCGTCAAAAAAATTGTAGCAATATTGATAGGATTCTCTCTTCAACATATATCCCGTTCCTCTGATCACTCCAATGTTCTTCTCCCATGACTTCTTTTTCCCCGATATTTTCTTACCCCATGTTGTATTTCTATTATTCTCTTTTCTCAAATCATTCAAAGCCAATGAATGACAATTCTAATGTCAAAAATATTCCTCAGAAATTACTTGACAAATAATTATGCTAATTCATCTTTAATTTTTACACAAAGCTTAATGTAAGAAAGATTTGAAAAGTTTCTGCTTTACACAAAAGTTTAGGAAATAAGCTTTAGTGTGAAAATTAGAGAATTCTCCTGGAATTATAAAATAAATTGTAAGTGGTGATTTACTTAAGGGTTGTTCATCATGCAACACCACATTGCTCGTAATGCTTTCATTTCTCTTTCTTCTTTCATCATAGATTGTAGTAGTACTTTAAAACAATCGATCAGCACTGTTTAATTTACTCTTCAAACGATAACACAAAATTTTCTCCTTATGAGCTTGTTAAGCAGATAATGATAAAATCAACAGTGATAAAATTTTCATAGTACATTTATTGTTTGAAAAATTGTAAGGAAGGAATTTTTTTGGTCACATTACAGAATGTGCTTTGGATATCTCATTCTGCGATGATATATTGTTTGATTTTAGAATGGATATTCAAGACATCAGTCTTTTTCATTTTGAAACAAATAATTCTCAAAAAAGAAGTATTAGTTAAATTAAAAAAGTATAAGTATGGAAAATTGAAATATAATAAATTACTGAGTTATTTGTGAAAATACAAAAGTATTATTCAGTATTGTCAAAATATTTGTCTTTAGTTTCGAATAACAGTTCATATATATGATTAAATTATTTATTCTGTTGAATGATTCATAGTATAAATTTTCAATTATTCCTCTTGAAAAACATTAAAAATTTAACTAAGCAAAAAAAGCTTCTTATTTAATTAGAATTAGCTCTTAAGATATTATATATTATTGTATTATATCTTGAAAAATTAATTATGATAAAGCAAAAATAGATTACAAAAATATTTCAATTAATTTTGATCAATTTAAATCAAATTCATTCCACTTACACTATGTAATCCTCTTTACAGTAGAATTGCCCGCTACGTAAATAACATGTTGACCCGCTAAGCGGAATTCGACAGGTACAACAGATCAAACAACTTTCATGCCAGCAATTGTTATCAACCTGAAGGTTACTGATGAGAAATCAGGAAAATATATTAATGAATAAAGTTGCTTGAAGATATGAATTTAAATAAAATAAATGGTGGAAGTTAATTTCTACTAACCTTTACCAAATACTTCTCCTTAATCTCAAATCCACAACCATTACAAAGCACTCCACCAGTATGTGTAGGCGGTATCGTCATATCATCGCAATCAGCTGCAAATAAGCGCTGATATCATTTATCAAGCTTCAGTTTTATTTGAATGACTTACAAAAAATGACAATATCATTTCGGCAAGATCATAAGCCTATCGAATAAGGTCATTGATTCTATTGCGCTACTTTTTGGTTAACTCTTAGAAATAATATAGATAAGTTTTTTACCTCCACCCGGTGAATTGAATGCTTGTGCTTTAAGTGAAGCTGTTGATGACTCCTCGTCTAAATCTACTATCTCGCTGCAAAACAAAAACAGTTATAATGATCAAGGTTCAAGGTTCAAGGTTCATATGAAACTATTGATGAGTCTTCGCCTACCGTACAAATAATGGAGTTAAATTATTGTCAAGTTTGGTCTAACATTAAATTGTGGTCTGTACAAAGTTCAGGACCAGAAAAATTTACTGCCTACCAAATATTAATAATCTATCATTTAAATTGATTGCATCTGATTCTGTGTTAAGTTTCTTATCGAAATCATGATAATGATACCTGAATTACATGTGAAGATAACTTTAGTGTCAACTTAATTTTATCCAAACAAAATTAAAAATAAAATTCGAACACTTCTTTGACTGGTTACCATTCTAAAATTAAACTGCAGAAAATAACCTTTGCGTATTTAAAAAATGGTCGAGATTTTCTGCTGCTATAGACATTACTGATGATGATAATGATAATGATAATGATAATGATAGTGATAATGATGATGTTGATGATGATGAGTTAGATAATGTCAATGCGCAACCATCGAGTACCATTCCAAGAAAAGGATTAAACCTACTTTTATTTTCTTGCCAATTTATTCTTAGTAAGCTCTCTTACCGTATCCAAAGATGTTAACAATATGTCCCGCCCCATCCAGTCTTCATTTTTATTGGTTCTCCTACTGTTCAGGCCTCATATAAACTATTTACTTGAAAGTTAGCCTTTAGGCCGAAGAAATAAAAGGACAAAAGTAAGAAAGGAATGTTTTATCAAAAACTATTCATTACATTGGCTTCAAGTCTAGTCATTCCTTCTTGGAAAATTTATTGCCGCGACTGTCAGTGCATAATAAATGCTGCAAGTATAGAATCTTTGAAATGGACCACCTATTGAACTTTTTTTCAAGTTTTTAACTAGTGCATTATTTTAAATGTTATAAATTACGACTAGGATGATGGCAAGTAAGTTCTGAGGGTATCTATAGAGTTATTCCACCGAAATGAAAAGAAGAATAAAATTTTTCTTTTGTACCTTGCCTTCATTTATTTTTCTTTTATCTGCCCTAAAAAGACGATTATTGAATCATTTCAGTATAAGTGATTTTAAATGTAGAAGACGTGGTAGGTTAACAAGACCCACGTGTCTCGGTTTCATCATAAGGACAACTGACAAGACATACACGCCTTGTCACCTGAAGTTCTACTTTTTAGTACGATAAATATGTTTATGTAAAGTACTATAGTTCTCGAGATATCACAGTTCACCTCAGCCCAACACAGACCACGTTAACGGGGAAGGACATCAAAATATATTTAGTTCGTGAGATATGCATTTGCCTTGTGGTTTGATTCTCGTGGCATAACGCATGGTCTGAATTGATGGACCAATGAGCAGAAACCCGGGTCATGCTGGAGATTGGGATTGATGGAGGCGATATCGTTTGTTCGCCTCTTTTGTTTTATAGGAGTGTTGTTCGACTGGATATCTGGGATCTCTAAGTTGCCGGGTATTGGGGAAAACTCATCTTGTTATTTTTATTTTATGCAGTCAGTATCGATGGAATTTTTGAAATAGCGGCCTTAAAAGTGCAAAATATTTGTATCTACCGAATTTGGCATTTCGACGATAATTTAGATTAGTTTATGAACGCTCCGGCGCCTTTCGAATCGTTCCTGGTATTTGATGGTGAGAAGAAGATAGCTATAGAAAAAGACACTAAAGTGCCTAACGCCGCTATTTTCACAGTAAACAAGGAAGATCACACGATCGGGAATCTCCTCAAACAGTTTGTTTTTGGTCGAGTAACATAATTTCCTACAACAAAAAATCAGTTGTAGAATTGCGATCTAAATTTATGAAATAAATCAGATCGAAACTGAACCTGACATTCTGCTTTTAAAATTTGACATTGATGAAAGCAGTAGCGTTTGAGCAGCTGATTCCTTTGATTAACTTTGTAATTATTTGCTGTCGAATAATTGAAGATTAATTTTATAGCATAACACTTATGATTTTTCTAGACTAATCTTAGGACTGAAATTGTTTTGGTTAATAAAATGCAAATGACTAGTTTAAGTGCGTTTAGTAGCAAGAAAAGAACATAATAAGGTGGCTGTGATATTATGAATACCGCAGCCACTCTACTAGAAATAGTTTGCTTTGCTAACTTTTTCGAGATCAATTGCAGAAATTTTCCATAAGATTTATTTCGGTACATTTTGTAGTCAGTTGTTGAAAGATCCTCAAGTATTATTCGCTGGTTATAAGTGTCCGCATCCATTGGAGCACAAGTTTATCCTCAGAGTACAAACAACATCTGATACCACTCCTGCAGACGCTCTTACCAGTGCCATCACTGATCTTATGGCTGAGTTCTCCTTGTTTGAAGAACGATTCAGAGTGAGTGGATTTTGCTCCATTCGTTACTGAAATTTCAGCCCCAATATTCGTAAATGATCCAGGATCCGCAAATGAAATAGGTTTTGAATAATCTAGGTGATTACCGTAAAGCGTATTTCAAGAATCTTTGCAGGAGACTGTAGTTGAGATATTTTCCAAGCTAATAAAATTGACGTGAATAACTCTAATAATGCTAGGACTAAATTGAAGCAGTTTGTGATTTTTATCATATTTGTAATCTATCGATCGTCTAAACAATTTGTTAATTTACTTACTGTCTGCTTTTTTCAGGAAGCCATCAAAGAGCGTCGAGAAGCAAACGAATAATTAGCGTTACAGTTATTCGCTTCAATTTTTTCATTGATTCTAAATCTAAATTCTTATTTATTAGAAGATGCTTGCGAATTATCTGACATCACCTCAGCCTCAATCCTCTTCTTCACCATCATTATTCTGCCCAACTATATTTCGTGTACGTCGAAAACGAACTGCTGATCCACATGAGGCTTTGGTCATTTCATTGAAGCGCGCAAAACAAATGCCAGCGATGGCAGAACCGATCATTTGTTTTCGAGCTTCAGCAACTGACTTAGAGGTATATAGTTGGACCCATGCTTTATAATGATTTAAATGAAATGGTAAAACTGCTGACATGGTAACCCTTTTTAAAACGCCTCCATATTTGGACAGCAAAAGACGTGCTTTGAAGAACCGAAGTGATTCTGTAATTTTATTAATTAATTTTGTTGCGGATAGGTAGCTTGTTTGATGCTTCTTTTTAATATTGTTAGTACTCACATTTTCATGAACAGTTATAGTGAGTCGAACCCGAGAATCTGGAGTATGTGAGTTAGGAAGTATAAATCTATAATCTACAATTTTTATGAGAGATATCTAATATCATCTCTTATTCTATTTCTAGCGCGTGATATAGCCCTTCGATGTTCACTTTTTTATTCAATGTTCTGTTAGTTTCATAAGTATAGAGATCAAAATTCAATTGTTTATAAATTTTAGTCTATTGATTGGGAGATGTTAATGTTTAAAGTAATTTATTCTAGCTGGGATTCAATAGTGCTATTAATTCACAACATTTCAACATCATCGATTTGGATCCACATCAGGACACTGTGAATACAAAAAGAACACCACCAGCCAACACTGTCGAAGTAACAGAGAATAGTGATAGTAAGAGCGATGTTTCATTTAGCAATCCTTTGGAATTTATGAAAGATTTTGTGGAAGAACCATCGTCCAACATCAAGATAATTGGTAAAGCAGGCATCATCAAATCCAGTCAAATAACATTAAATGGAGAGCCTCTGGTTACGTTAAGTAGTCAAGATGATGAAGTTAGTTCCATTCAGTTTAACGAAAAGATTCAAGAATCCTTGTTATTAAATCTCACCTTTTGGAAGGGCGATTATTAGTATTCTTGAATTCAGAGCAAAGTACACGACATGAACAAGAATCAGTATAAATCGTTGGTTTTTTCATCAATATAACCTTTATATTATTTTTTGTTGGCCCCTTATTGTTCTTTTGTTCCTATTTTTGTGCACTGATATTAATACGTAGAGAATGTAAATTGTTGCATTAATTCGGACAACGCTGTATTTAGGACTTCATTTTCGATTATTATTGGAGTTCCAACGCAAATGGGTGTACGGCTTATCAAATTCGAGATGTAACATTTTGAAATTCTCATTTTTTATTTTTTCTGAGTGCTTACCACATTTAATACTGAATTACATTTGAACTGAAATATGATCACAAAAATTTTAGAAATTCAGAATTTTTAGGTTCGCTTAGCAAATGCTGATGATTTATTGTGTGATGGTGAAGATACAGAAAGTAGTGCAGAAGAAGATGATGAGGATTCGAATGACGAGAACAATTGGCGTAATGATTACCCTGATGAATCCGAGGTAAGCTTCAGGAGTAAATTTTACATAACAAAAAAAAGATTCGGTAGGGATGGTTTTGTTTAATGTTTTTGTCATTTATCTACAGATATGTGGTAGTTGTATTTTAAAGCAATTTACCTTTGTAAAAGTTGTGCAGTATTGTATTGTATATTCAACTGTTTTCTAGGGTTTAAATTATTTTAACAATGTGGTATCTTAATATTAAATGTTCATTTCAGCATACTTCTGGTTGTGGTTCGGACGAAGACACAGCATCAGATGGATTTGATGATTATGAAGACCTGGAAAAACATATTGGTGAAATGGGTTTCTGTGATGAAGAGGATAGTGATGATGCAAATGACTGATGAATCAGTATTGCATTGTCTTTTTTATTAAATACATGTCATTTAATATGGTGTGATGTGATTCGAAAGAAAAATAGATGCTTTTTTAAACTTACAGTTCGAATTACATAAAAACTATTTTATCTCTTATTCAATTTTTAAGATAAATTTTTTCTTTATATTGTTTTCATTAAGTTTATTGGAGAGGTAGGAACAAAATACAAAATGTTTTCAGAGCTTAGAGGAATTCTCAACACAAGAGCTATTTACGGTTTTATTTTTTCTCATTTGTTTTATTTTTTCTCATGTAAGAAACTAAATACAATGAAATCTTCTGGAACATAATGATTCGCAGGAAAACAACAAGATCAATAATCAGCAACTTCAGTCCGCTTTGCTTTGATATATGATGTTTCTTTAGTTCCAGAATTTCTTCAGTTTCTTTTATGAAAATTATGTCAGGCTTTTTCTCGAGTGATCAAAAGATATGCCTGATAGTGTGCTTTCGTATTTCAATTCCAAAATTTAGAATAGGAAATTAAGTTCATAAAGTAAAAAGCTCCAACAAGAAAACTATAATTTAAAAACTTCAGCAAAAAATTTCAAGCAATCCATGGCATGAATCAAGAAAAGTAACTTAGATTCAATGATATGTGATTATCTTTCAAGGGTTCGAAAATATGATAAACATCAACAATCAATAAATACAAATTACCCTGGGCCCAGGATACGTTATTTGGAGAACATCTAAATGTCAATTTTTTACAGCACTTCACGATAGTGTCACCTAAGCGTCAAAAAAAAAAGATCCAACCGTCTCTTCTTTCAATAACATAATCTAATTTGTGAAGGAATAGTAAACACCAAAGAATGTTGTGTATAAAAAAACACTGTCAGTCATATATTTACTAAGTCAACAGCACTGAACGAAAGTATGATCGACGAAGTTAAGGCAAATTAGAGACGCCACCTGAAGTACCCGCAAGTTGAGTATCGGTTGCTTGCGTCATTCGAATTCGAGGTGACGGCGCACCAATACGTGATCGCACAGCAGTTTGTGCCAAAACTTTTTCCACTTCCTCACCTTCCTGCAACGTATAAAATATCTATTATTCATTATCAAAATACACATAAATTTAAGCATTTGGAAAATGTACACCAGCAGCGTGCTTCTTGATTTCCATTATCATCTCATCAATTTCATCCAATTTCAACACAATTTCAGTTGGTTGTCTTCGAAGCATCTAAAAAATGAAATACGCCTTCACAGATAACGATTGTTTATCAAAATAGTACGGAAAAATACAGGAGAAAATACTCGATAAGAAAAAAGCTCATAGACTTGACTTTTTTTTTGAGTTTAAAAGATATTTTTATTAAAAATAATGACTAGCGAAATCTCGTACGTAGCAGTTCGAAAAGAAAACCGACTTGAAATTCAAGGGATGTTAGAAGATGATGGAATTTAAAGAAGAATGCATGGACGGGTTTCGGTTCCAGTAGCCAGCGTGAGTAATGTATTTCGCTCGGTGGGTTATGGTGTGTGATGTTGGAGAGAGCATTATTCGATGAAGGGGCAAAAAATCCAGGAGAATTTTAAAGTTTGGAGAAGAGAGATGGATTCTTTTCTTCTTCATTTGTCTACTGATTTAGTTTTATTTACTGCTCTCATTTAATCTAGCATTATTTCCTATGCACATAAAAAATCGGAATGATAAATTAGTGATTATTTGCAGAATGACTGAATTGTTCCGGTCAGCTTTCAGTTATTTATCGCAAACGACACCGGTAAATGTTATTGGTAAATTAGACCATTCCCTTGTGGGTACAAATGTTGAGATTAATGGACTGAGGCTCAAAATTCGCTCTCTAATCGCTGAAGGTTTGTTACTTGACGTTGAATTTCGAACTTTGATTGCAGCAGAAATCGGCTTATGTATTCGCTCAGTGACTAATTCATTTATAGTCACCTCATTGGGATTTGAGAAGTAACATTTAAGGTTCGAGAAAGTACGAACAGGCTGAAAAGACAGTGGAATTCGTAGGGTAAGGAAAATGAAGTATCAAACCAAGATAACCATGAGAGGATTAACTGATGATAGATAATTTGCATTTTTTTGTGCAAACTGAATTTAACCTTATTATGCTATGATACTAACCTTGTCAGGAAATGTTCTATGTCAGTGACTGGTTGATGTTAGTTATCATGATAGATTTCTTTTCGATCACTTATGCATTATTTATACTTATTTATCTTCCTTATTTATCTTAGGTGGTTATGCATTAGTATTTTCGGCCCAAGATACGCACGGTAATTGGTTTGCTCTGAAACGACTATTAGCAGCAGATGATGAAGCTGCTGAAGCTGTGTTGAAAGAAATTCGTTTTTTACGAGAGGTAAAATTTTTCCAATTCCATCATATAAATTGGATTGTGATATACTGCTTCTATACTGTTAGTTTTGCTCTTGAAGCTCAATTTTATTTTAAAATTAAAAGCAAAACAGTGAGTTGGAGTATCGTTTGATGGAAATTTATTTCAGAATGTTAAGTCTTATTTCTTATCCGATTGCTTCGTTGGCTTATAAAAATTGTTTTCACATAAACGAGAAATGACATCGTTAGCTTAAGTTACAGATATGAGCATTATATGCTTTCTTTAGAAATTTAATGGAAATTTTGCATGCAGTTGATACATGTTATTTATTCACAGTCTCTAATTTCGATACGTCACTTAAATGTTAACTTCAGCTATCTGGTCATAAATCCATTCTACATTTTGTGCAGGCGGCTCAGCTGAATCCACAGGAGAGTGGACATGGTCGAGCCGAATTTCTTCTCTTGACTGAACTTTGTCCAGGCAAATCTTTGTTACATTTCTGACTAGTTTTTTTATTTCCTAAATTACAAAGCTTAATGTTTCAAGATGCAAATAGTCTACATCTTTGCTCCATAATTCTTAAGCTATAATTAGAAATATTTAAATGAATGAATAGGTAAATTGTTACTTGGTTTTCACGCTGTGAAAAAGATCAAAAAAAGAAAAATTTGGTTTCTAAGTGATTCAAATTTTGCCGAATCAATTATGTTAAACTTAATTGCCAAATTCAAATGAACTATTCTTAACTGTTTCAGGAAGCGTGGTCGAACTCATTCTAAAAGGTCCACTATCGGTCGGACAGGTGACTAAAATTTTTTATGCGGCTTGCAATGCCATTAAACAAATGCATTCAAAGAAGCCACCCATAACTCATAGAGATATGAAGGTATTTTTGCAAACGTTTTAGTATAGTGTGTTTCAAAAGTCGTTTTACATTTCGGTTTTTCCATTTTTTGGTAAAATGATTTCTCAATAAATAAATAATAGGGAAACAACGATGGATTGTGCTTTATTATTTTCTCAGTTTTATTGTTAAGATGGGGATGGTTGGTTGCTTTTATTTGCAAAAAAACGAATATTTTTTGTTTATACCAACAAAACATTTGAAGTGAGAATAATCGATTTTCTTCAAAAAGTAAAGTAATCGAAGTTGCGTATGTTGGTTCAGGATGTTATATGCTATAAGAAATATTAACTGTGCAGTTCAGATTGAAAACTTGCTTTTTGATGCATATGGATATGTGAAACTATGCGACTTTGGAAGCGCAACAACTGAAATCGTAACACCGAATGAAACATGGTCAGCTTTGCAGCGAGCACAGCTCGAAGAGGAGGTTGTTTTTCAAGTTTTTAGCATTTCAGAAATTTAATTAAATTGCTTGTATAATTTTATTTTATGTAATCTCTTCAGTACTTTTCGCTATTCATATTGCCGCTAGTCCTAAAAAGTTTCTTAATTCGAAAATTACTGAATTTTTCGAAGTTCTAAACATTTAGTTAGCGCGACACACGACGCCGATGTATAGAGCACCAGAATTACTGGATATGTATTCAAATTTTCCGGTGGGTCCAGCCCAAGATGTTTGGGTAAGTGAATTTGTGTATTTTATATTTTGGTAGGAAAAAAGATGATATTTGTTTCTGGCCCCAAAATTTAATCTCGTTTTAGATCTTTTGTTCTAAATAATTGTACTTTAAGGCTCTTGGATGTGTACTGTATTACCTTTGCTACAGAAAACATCCATTTGAGGACAGTGCAAAACTTCGTATCATTAATGCGAAATATTCTCTCCCCGGTGCAGAAACTGAATATACTCTGTTGAACCCACTCATTCGTTGGTTTTACTTTTCATTAACTTCAAAATCTTTGCTCTTCTAGGTATAGAAAATATTTTTCATAAACTTCGAAATTTTCAATATATTTATTTGCAAAGCACTTCGAATTATATTTAGCACAGTTGTAATTTAAGATTACATCAAATATATGTTTGATTTTGAGATATTTCACCGAGTTCGGCTATTGCTTGAAAAAGCAAATTTAAACTTTCGATTCTTGATTCAAGAAACCTACTGAATTGAAGGTGGTTCATTGTAGGCTTTTGTATTTAAACTTTCAAGTACCATAGCTTTTTTTGCCTTGTTCAGTACTTCTGGATGAACTCACATGCTGTTTTAGAACTGATTAAGAGGTTCTCTTATACTATCTCACGTATTTATCGTCTTGTTTTTTTATTCTTTTACATTTTTTAGAAACAACTTTGCGTGTTGATCCAAGAGAGCGCCCAAGTGCGGAGGATCTGTGTGAACGAGTTGAAGCGCTTGCTGCCGCATCAACTATAGATCTTTCGAAACCTATAGAAAACCTAGAACTACCGCAATTATCAGCATTCTTCTCTTCAGGTATTCACTTTTTGTCTCACCGAGTAAGTTAATTTCTTATTCAAAAACTAACCGGTAAACGTTATTTTAGTATATGAATTTATTTAATTTTGTCTAACTTTCTAAGTTCTTTGCCTCTTCATTTTCTCTTCACATTCCATTGAATCTATTTCTTAGAATTTTTAAAGATTTTTGCAGAATCCCATAACACAAACATTTTTAATATCTATATATTTGCAAGTCATAACTCATAGAAATTTATTAGTAAGACAAGTGATAAGTCAAATTACTATTTTTAAAATCCCACTTGTTTCCCAGGTCAATTACAAGCTGAATTATCTGGAAATGAACGTGGGAAGTCATCAAAATCAAATATATCAAGGCGGTCACCTTCAATGCCGCGAAAAAATGATTATGTATGTTGGCATGCAGAAAAAAATCAAGATTTTAAATTGGCATTACTTCTCTATTACCATTAACATAGTTTGCTTATTAAACTCAATAGTTCAATAGTTTAACACTCAATAGTTTGCTTATTTCTGTATTATCCGTAACTAATTTTTGGTTGCCAAGTGACTCTTAGTCTTATCATCTGCGAAGATTAATGCTGATGAACCATTAGGAGCAGACAGCGCAGCAAGCTTCCGCTGTTTTTGGTGCTATTAAAGGGCAGAGCATGTCTTGGTTCAAAAATATCAAGGACAAAACGGCCGCCGTTGCGCAAACAGTACAAGTATGCTTGTCCGTCTTTCATGATTGTTTGGGAAATTTAACTAAAGGGTACCAAATTTCATTTAGTTTGTTTTAGAGCAGATATGGAGCTTCCTTTGAGCTTTTATTGTTTTTGGAAAGTGAAATCAAAGCGCTTTCACGAATTTTGACATTATTATTTCTGTACTTTGAAATTTTCAGTCAACTTATGGTAATCGAGGTCCAGATGTGACATTTGTTACATCGCGTCTTGTAATTGCGCCACTTGCTGATTGTATTCCTGAGGCATTAGTTGCACAAGCTGAAGAAACAATGCGGACTCATATTTTGGATCAGGCTCGAGGACAGTTTGTAATTCATAACTTATCAAATCGGTGGGTTTTCTTCGTCGCTACAAGATAATGTGCTGTAATGGTTTTTATATTGCAGCATGATCGCATACTAGCAGTTTACAGTTTTTGTAGTTTTCGCTCATGATTTAGGCTTATAAGTATTTGTTTAATGATGTTTATGAAACATGTTTATTGGTTATCATTTTGACGTTTCTAAATCTACAACTTAGGATTTCCATGATACTTCAGTTATATATAGCCTTTTTGATTCTATGCGAATACAGGCTGTATTTTTTTCTTAGATAAATGGTTGGTCTATTCTCAAATAATATTTTGCGACTTGAAATTTAGTCATTTGCGGTGCGATTACGACCATCTGATAGAAACTCCTTTGCCAGCTGTTGGAAGTGGTTTAACACCCACAGTCAATTTTTTGTTGAATCTCTGCAGGAATATGGTTTTATTCTTGAAGCAAAAAGAAACAAATTTTATTCTGATTACTGGTCCCGAAGGTAAATATTTTTGATAAATCTTGCATTCGGCAAGTTTCGCAACCTGTAAAACATTACTTTTCAATATTTCTCTATAGTGAAGAGTATATAAATAAAACACATTTGTGTCACCTTTTACTTATCCTGGTCAAAAATATTTTAGTTCAATGTTTACTGGTAGCAGCAGCTCTGTTATTATATGCTCGACTTGTTCCGAAACCATTGGCCGCGCTAGAATTAATCTGTACTAAAAGGCAACCACCAAGTCTTCCACCATCTTATCATCGTCAGCTTGATGTAATAAAAACAGTTGTTTCTATGGACTCATCAGATTTATACACAGTAAGTTTTTCTGAATATTTTTAAAACTTTATACCAAAATGGCTGTTTGAAAGACTGGGTAGTTCTGTTATTCATGTACGGGTATTTGAACAATGTTTTTCAACATCTCTTATTGTATATTTGTTTTAAAAAATTCTATCTTACGCATCAGCACATGAAAAAGGAAATAAAATCAAATAGATCGGTTTTGTAATAAAGCGTTATGTAATCATTTCTTTTCATTTTTTTCCATGAAAAAATTATTTATAGATGGTTCACAATAGGCGAGTGGTGCTTCAATCATTATTCATATCACCGGTGCCACTGTTTAATCGAATTCGAAGCGGCTGTCGACCATTTGCTGATATTTACGCTGGTGGTACTAAAGTATGGTCTACCTGCAAAAGCTATGAACAGTTGAAGTAATGTCTAGCGAAATTTATAATACCTTCTATTGATACTTTCTGCATCAAACTTCAATTCTTTCCTCTCTTCAATTTTCTTCCACATTTTCAGTTTTTCTTGACATGAACATCTAATTATGTTGGAGAAAAGAAAATCTGTGAGGATTTTGAACCGTGAGCGTTTTGCATGAATCTCATTATCAAGGCCATATTTATATGTAGACTAGCGATGATTTGAGTATATAATTCACTATCTACAATTCATTAATAGTAGAATGAAATTCGCTGACATTCTGAGTTCTTTTTGAAGTACGGTAATTGGCGATGTCACTAAATTGTACCACTACCAAGAAACGTCAACAGAGTATGTTAGAATGATCTTGACGATGTTGCACTTCCCGTTCATTCTCTGTTTTGAAAATTTTCTAAGAACACAAACTGACTACTGTTTGCTTTCTACGTTCAATTCTTTTACTGCATTTTTTATCTTATATGTGTGTTAAAAATCTATTTTTTTTATTTTTACGTCTCGAACTATTTTCTCGACTTCTTAATGGATCAGTTCTGTCATTCTTTTAAATACATAATGTAGTCCTGGAAATTGTCGATGAGTGAGATAGATAAATCAAAAAGTGAAAGAGCTTCTACTCCTTTTTCCATTCACTTTTCGGATTCTGAACTGAATTTTCTAGGTCTTTCGATGCTCCGGAATCGTTTTTAATCGATCTTTCATTAGGAGATATTCCAGTTGGTGACGATGTGCAAGTAAGTTCCTGTAGTAATTTTGTGATTGAGATAATTTTTAATTGCTTCACTTCGGTTTGCATATAAGTGAGATATGTAAATTTAATTTTCACGAAAGCAGATTTTTAAGAAAGAAAAAATTTTCGCAAAGTAGATTTTTAAATTCATGCATTGATTTGCGGAATAAAGCATTTTTGGCTATGCTCAAAAATATTTGTTAACAGCCACAAAAATGAGCTTCCGAACTCAAGGTTCACTTCAGCTTTTTGCGTTTAATATTAAATTTCTAGATAGTTGTTTATCATGCACGATTGATGAAAATGCAAAATCGTATGCAGCAGCATTTGATGTTTTCATTGAATTTTCATGCTAATTTTATTGATCCAAATACTCGTATGTTAGAATTCAATCTTGGTGATCTTGATCGTCCGTCCGATGATTCGAGATTTGGAGTGTCGTTGAGGTAAGTAAAGTATTTCGGAATTTTCTTTTCAAGCAATTTACTAATGTATTTGTCGTTGACAAAGTCTCTCAATGTACTGACCTATTTAACACATGGTCTGAAGCTTTGCAGAACAGTGTTAGTCTTAAAGCTACTTTTGATTTTAGCGTAACATCGTTAAATCCCAACATCATTACTTTTAAATATCAATAACTGTTTCATGCAGTACATTGAATATTAAGAAGCAGATCCCCTTTTTTCCTAAATTCATTTTTTCGCTACGACTTACGTGAGTAAAGTAATGAATAAAACCTGTGTGGAAATACACTGCACTCATTCTGATTGTTTATGGAATGATAAAAAAAGAAACTGATTTATGCAACTTGAGAAGCTAATAGATTGAAATTTCATGGAATACTGCAAGGTAAGGATTATCACGTTGTAGAGCATTAGATTTACAGCTCATGTTAAGAATGCCGCCTGTTTAGTAAATAGAGGAGAGAAACTGTTCATAAAGTGAGCGCAAAAAAGTGTAAAGTGAAAAAACTAAGCTTTTTCTGAAAGTTGATAATCAGTACTGCTTTTCTCTTACTGCCTCAGGTATAATCACTTAAATATAATATTTTGAACTACTATGAGTAATGTAGTAATGGACAGTTATTTGGTAGCCAATAAATTGACCGTCTCGTCTAACGATGATAAAAACCGAAGAAGAGAGATAAACTCATCCATTTAATTTGCGATGCTGTCATTTATGGATTTATTTTTTTCATAGTTTTTCATATTTTTTTCTCATAGCCGGACAAGTTATATACCAATACAAATTAGGATTCCGATTTAATTACTTTTTTTTTTTTGGTAAAATATAACTCTCTCCGAAAGTATCGATCTGTTGACGTGTTTAAAATGAAAAACCAAGGGAAAGTAAAGGAGATATGAATAATTTTTCCAAGAAGTGATAGGTCACAAAACCACTATTTTGTCCTCATGACCAGAACTATTTCGACCAGGAAAATTTTGTGAATAAAGCTGAATTTTTGTTGCTAAGTAAGCCAACTGTTTTACATTGTTTTTATGAAGCGAAACTTTGCTAAAGTTAAAGAGAGGTACTTGGAAATGTGAAGTGGCAGGTTTAAGCAACAATTTTGTGTGTTTTGCTCCTAAACTTGTTTGTTTTAAGGGTTGGCTTGCAGTTGAAAATTGATGAACACGATAGAGGATTTAGTTCGCAAAAGCCACCTGCAATTCTTGGTTATGAACCAAAAGCCATTTCAAAATTGTTACTGGTGTCCGAACCTAGCGAATTTGGTGTGTTTGTATCTGTTTTAAATTTGAGGTGTTCAAGCTGCTTGTTTATTTGTCTATTAGTTATGAACCTAATTTTACAGTTTTCAGTATTCTGTAGACAAATTATGAGGGTTTTATTTTCTTTTGTCCTCTACTTTTCATATTAGATGCAATTGTTCGACATCTTGGTCTTCACCACAAGTCGTCAAATCAGCAAAAGCCCCCAAAAAGACCACTTCCTCCGCAGAAATGCGTCATGGAACAACATAAAGCGAGAGATGAAGAAGGAGAGAAATTGACTAGCCGAATCACTCCGTCAAATCCCCAGAATTCTTTCTTCTCCACGTTAGAGTGGCTCGATGACACTAACAATCTACAAGATGTATCTCAGAATATCACGGAGCCTTTTCAAAATAACGCTGAAAGCCGTATCAGACAATCATCAGAACAAGCTACTCATTTAAATCCGTCGGTATATGCTTACTTTTATAGTTTGCAAAAATTTTATTTTTTTTACATCGTAGCATATTCCTTAAAACCGAATCTTGCAGTATTGTATCCAGTCTTGCTGACACAAACCTTTTATTGTCAGGAGTTGGGGCAACTCCTGACATAGGTTGTTTCAATGTTTTTCAGATATCAGCAACATCAGGATTACTAATAAATTTTAAATTACCAAATTTTCTAAACAAAGTTTGAGCACTTTAACTGTTAAAAGAATGCTTTACATGTATTTAAACCAAATAAGTTATAGAATCGGAAAAAGAAACGTAGTTGTTTCTCTATTACGTTAATCCGTCCGTCCACTATTTTTTCGGAGTTTTCTTTAGATTGGCACTTCCATAATGAGAATTTCTTGTCAGTTGGAATATATATTGGCATATATATGTTTGAACTTATATGTGTCATATATGATTTTAGTAGAATTAAACTATTCATTATTTAATAGTTAAAATTCAGTGATTTTTCTTCATTTCAGGGAATTGTTGCTCTCAATATTTCTAGCTCCAGTTCCTAAAAACTGCTTGAATACTTTTGATTTGGCAAGAAAATTTTGTTTTTTTCAGTTACTAGAGCGAACAGAAGATGCTGATCTGCATGGACGTTTATGCCATATGCATATTAATAATGCTGCTGAAGAGGAAATTGATGATGGCCGATATAAATTTGGTTATGAAGAACAACCTAAATTTGTTGAGAAAAATGCATCGAAGATTTTAACCACTGAAAAAGATGTCGATCTACTTGGATTAGGAGCAGGTATTTGTCTTCTGGAATTTCCGATCTCTGATCATTAAGTCAATGTTGTATATATTAAATCCTGTAATTTTTGGCGGTTTTAGATTTCCATATTAAGTTTTCGTCTAGTGTACAATCAGTAAATGGTGAGAGTGATGGCACGGCGCGAGATGTATCTTCATGTATACCAAACGCTTCCTCGTCCAATCTTAATGTTTACTTTGGAGGTTTGCACTTTTCATAGTTTTTTAAACTTCGCTTTTCTTCACTTTGTGTCGAATTTTCTTGTTGCGATTATTTATGCATCCAAAATTTATATAGTTCCTCAAAATTTTCCTTTATTTTCTATCTTTTAAAATATTTCAATTGTGTTATTTATTTTGCCTCAGTTTTTTATTAAAATTTCTTACGTTTCAAGGAGAGAAGCTGACTCATTTTAGATAATGATTTTTGTGAAGATGGAATGCAGCGTAATGTTTGTGCACCGGTTTTTTCCAATGTGAATCTCATGCCTTCCACATCAGAAATGAAAATTGATCCACTTTCTGAATTTTTAGCATGCTCAAAGGATAATACAACTGCACTAGTGAAAAGTATGTCACTAAATGAATTATAAATCCTTTTTGTTTAAATGTTTTGAGAATATGAGCTAAACAGTAGTCCAAATAAGTTTGTATGAAATCGATTTCTTTTCTATTACTTGTCTCAAGCGTTTATTCAAATTCCATGATAAAATCTCGCAAGTTTTAAATCTCTTTAGGTAGCTCAATAGAAACAAGCAAAGCCGCATCGAATAATCAGCATCAATCAAGTTACAGTCGAACACATTTTGATACGCTCAGTTCTATTAGGGGTAACATCCATAGCTTAATTTATCTTTCATATTTCTGTTTAATTACTTTTATTTCTAGTAAATCATATTTTTTATGTTCTTTTCATATGTATATTTAGTTTCAAGGCTGTTCTTAATTAAAAATTTGAAGCACGACAAGTTCTAAAACAAAGAATTTGGACAAATTCAGAAAAATGCTGAAGCTAAATTCATTAGATGGTTTCATTAAAATTAAGTAGGGAAAAAATGCTTCGTCAGTTTTAATACTTAACAAACTGGTAATACTTTTCAGGTAGTAAACCAAAAAATTTTGAAAACGCATTTGATGATCTTCTCACTTCCCAAGGCTTTCAAATGTCTGGAAAAACTATAAAATCTTTAGGTGAAATGAAGCGGCAAGAAGAAATTAAGGAATTAGATCCTGTTACAGTTAAGGTAAGCTTTCAATGAAAAAAATCAATCAACTTATTCTCTCACAGTTAAATACTTTTGCACGTTCTGGATTTTATTTTTCATTTTAGGTGAGAGAATGGACAAACGGCAAGGAAAGAAACATCAGAGCCTTGCTAGGATCCATGAATAATATCTTGTGGTCAGACGCTGAAAATTGGATTCAGCCAAGTATTGGAGATTTGCTAACCGCGCAACAAGTAAAGTGATTTACAAAAAAGGGGATTTATATGGGATGTAAAGAAAAATAATACGTTCTGAGTAAAGCTTGTTAAATAATAGCGATAAATTTTCAACCAAATACTTTTGAATTTCGATCTTCGGATTTGATCACAATTTCGATCAAAACAAGTGTAAAAAGAGTTCTTTTATAGTTCTGCCAAACTTCGTTTTTATACTGATGATTGTTATTTGGTCAGCGAATTTTTCTAAGTTTTAAGAAATTACCAGTATGAATTAAGTAATTGTAAATGTTTAGTAAGAATCTTCAGTTCCAGCTTCTTTTTTTTATTTTTGTTTTGCAGATAAAAAAATATTACCATAAGGCTTGCTTGGTAATACATCCGGATAAGCAGGTTGGCACTGAGAATGAAACGTTAGCTCGCGCTATATTTACAGAATTGAATGATGCATGGACAGCTTACGAAAATGCCGGCTCACCATCCATTTAATTTCATATTTAGGCATCGCTATATGACTTTTAATATCCTTACTTGCTTAGTTGATATAGCATCTCTTTTGGGCCAGTTTTTATAATTCTTTAAGTTTCATCATAGGTTTGGTTTTCGACATGCAAAACTTTACCACAAATTTGGATATTCCAACAAAAGTTCATTTTGTATTGTAATAAGGTTCATAAGAGAATATGGTCATGAAAGAGAGCTGCTTTATGGAAGGACTATTCCTAACAAAATCGCCGAGAACACGCCATTTTTATGTGAGAACTCTGGTTTTCTCTGTTCTCGTGAATTCTTTTCTACCACCAAGCTCCTAAAATATTTGTTTTACATGAATTCATGCAGACTATCATGTTAACAATATCTTGTTAGATTTCCGAAATTTTTGAAAAATATATTTCTTATTTGAATATATGTATAAGATGTCCAGATCAGATGAATGCTATTACATTTAATATCCGATTAACATTATATTTCTTATAACAATAACTTTTTATTACAATATATGTAAATATCATATCGTTTAATTTTTGCATGCTTTGAGCTTTTGTCTTCCACTTTTTATAATAAGCAGTTGTACGTCTCATTCAAAATTTTAAGTGTTTTTTTTTTAATGGAAACATGAAAATATGTTCGGTAGTTGTGATGTTCAATTGGTCATTTTCCTATTGTGAATAAATAGCATTCATAGGCATTCTCCTTTATTCTATGGAGCCATCCGATATAGTAGAATAAAGCGTACTTTACCAAACCGTACTCATATTTATTGACTAGAAGAGTGTGAATTGGTTGTGGAATTCTGCTAGGATTAAAGTCCCGAACTATAAAATTCACAAGGGGTTGAATGGCCAGTTCTTTTCCGGTGTAAATTTATTGTGCTCTAATTTCCTCATTGTCAGTGTTTATTTGATTCGCAGATTTGTTAGGTTTGATTTCTAAGTCTTTTTATTTTCTACTTATTATTTTCATAATTTGCGCATGTTTTCATTTTTTTCATTTTAGAAATTTACACTTGTAATTACTCTGCTGTTTGAATTTTTGTGATATTATTAGTAAGAATCTTTTAAAATACAGACAAAACTCTTTTAGTTTTTAACCGGAACAAACAAACAAGCTCTTTATTCGGCGTTGAATGAAAATTTGGAAAATTAATTTTCGATCGTACAGAATTCTAACAGAAATCAAAAATATGAAATTTCTCAGATGAGCAGAAAGGTTTTTCAATGAAGAGATAAGCACACAAAATTGTCGGGCTTACTGCGTCAACACGAAGAATTCCATGGTCCCATTTAAAACAAAATTGCATTTAAACATATTTTGAAGACGGCAATATCCAAATATTTATTGCATAAGTCAGAAAGAGAAAATCATATGTAAAAAGATGAGACATTTATGAAGTGTGATAAATTATGCTAATGAAGAGAAAAATTTATTACCTTTCATATATACCGGGAGGGTGTGCACGAAAGGTCACAGGTTTACAGATGAGAGGATCAGCAGCATTTATGTAATTTCATACAAGGTGGGTGATGCATGTGAGTGCATCTTGACACAAAACCGGGATTTTTCACACTTCCAAATAATTTTGATCCAATTGATCCTTTTCTTTTTCAGTGAAACCACTTAGCGTAGTCACATAACTTATAGCGAAATGACTTGTAACGCGTGGTTTGTTATGGTTTTCATGCTCATTAGAACACGGAAGTGGAATGATTTGTGAAATTGTTCTGTGTCTTCGGGTTTAGTGTGGTATTGCGTATATCGGACGGGGGCGTGAAGTGGCGTGTTACCGCGATGTCAGCAAGTCGATACATCCGTAAACGTCCAGTGGCTCAGTCGATTTCTGAGGATGAAGCACTAGAGGATCCTGACCGGAATATTAATGATCCGCCTGGACACTGCACCTCATCATCATTGTTGTCTGAATCATCCACGCTTTCTACCTCAGGCTACGAGCAGTTATCGTCTGTCTCATTAAAAAGTCTTTATGATTGGTGCGTTTATTGTACTTCCTTACTCTTTCATCAGTTTAACCAAAAGAAGGAAAGGAAGATCTCGCAAAAGGCAGATTTATCTTCGTTGAATTTTCCATTATTATGAATTGCTTTTTTGTTGAAATGGAAATCTTAAAATTTCCTTGCATTACAGGTTTCATCCCGTACAGTTGGGAATACTTCTTGTTAATGTTAAATTCATTTAGTTGCTAATATTCTCTACATCTTCATTTCATAAGTTAAACAAACCAGGGATTATAATTGTTTAAGGTATTATATATTATTGTTTCAGTCCGATTTGCTTCCAACTTTTTCGCGAGCCGTACTCAACATTATGCGGTCATTCATTCTGGTATATTTCACCGTTTTTCGTGCAGCACTGTTTCTTAGATCCAACAATGGATAATTATCTATGCTGAAATACAGGGAGGGAAAGCTTCCAACAGCAGATATTCTAATTCTATAGTGGTTGCATTTTGCTTAAGAGACAATAATCGCTGTTATTTTATTGATGTTATTTTTCTGTGGCAAAATTTTAACAAAATCATTTTGTTTGTAAGTAGGATCGGTGACATTTCTTGAAAATTTAAATAACGTGATTATATTGCAGCCGAGAATGTATTAGTGCACATTTGGAGCGTTCTTTGCGATGCCCTGTATGTAATCGAAGTTTGGATCCAAGATCAGGTCCTATCGTCTTTCCTAATTTTACGGCCGCTAGCATTGTGGATGTAATCCGACGTAATATGAAGGCAGCGCGCAGTCTTGCAGCAGCCAGTGTCGGTTTTATTTTTTTCTTATTTCGTCACTTCAATTGATATATTTGATTCATTACTTTCATACACTTCTGCTTCATCGTACTTCACATTTTTTTTGCATTTTGCAGGGTAGAAATGAGGGGTTGGCATTAACAAGCGAAAAACTGATTGACTTGGCTTTGAATGCAGATGCTCCTTTTTTGGATCATTTTATGGACCTTCTCAAAAAACGACGTGAACAGATCAGTGATAATGTCACTCGGAGAAAAAACATGCTGCTGAACGAGTTCATTGATGAAATGATTACACAACGAGAAGAGAAGCTCAAACAGCTTCAGAATGAGCTATCCATTTTACGGAACGATAAAGCTTCCATCCAGGTGATAATATCTTTTTAGTATCTATGTTAGGACAACAAAGTTTGCAACCATTTTTCAAACTACTTTTTCGCAGTTCTTTAAGTTAATCCACTTTCAAGAGCCTTATGATAGCACTTGTCTGATGTGCCAATGCACGCCTAAAGATATGCTGCTCAAAAGTTTAATTGCCATAGTAATTGGCTTTAATCTCATTTTGAGAAACTAAAAAAAATTTACTCGCCTGAACTCGTTTTGGCAAAGATTGTTCGGTTTATCTCTTTAGAGCAGAGGGTGATGTAGTCAGACTTTTATACTCAATATGTATATATATATATTTGGATTCTCTTTTAATATCTGATTATTCATTTTTACCAGATTAGAAAGGGAAACAGTTTAAAATGATTTTATAACACATTTTTCTCTAAATATTTCTGGTACTAATTGTTTCACATTTGAGCAAGGCTGTATTTATGGAACATCAGGAAAGCTTCTGGAATTCTAATCCATTGAATTGGATTTTCAGTTTTAAGTTCAAAGAACTCTTTTACCTACTTTCTTTCCGTTATCACTCTGCTACTTCCATCCAAACCTTAAGAAGCAACATTTTTAAATATCTAGGATGAGGTCCCTAGTTGTGAATGAATGGTTTTAGGTGTAATTAAAGAACTGTTATATTAAATAAACTTTCAATTCCTGCAGTTGTTCTGATCACTTAACAAGTAATTCTTTATGTATTCCATTGACTATTATCATTTATTATGCAGGCACTGATGAAAGATGAACTGAGCGGCAATATTGGCACACATTCACAACGAATGGTACCAGATGCCAGTGGTTCACAAGTAATACAGTCTGCATCAGCTTTGAAAAAAGTGAGATTTGATGATGATGATCATGCTGATGAAATAGGGAAATATCGTAGTCGTCTTCAGCAACATATGGCCGGTTTAGAGCAAGCTTATTTCAATAGACGTTTAAATAGTACAGGTTAGCTTTACCCTCTTTTTTATGCAAATTTCATTCTTTTTGGAGAAATAGAGAAAGGCTGGTTCAAAGAATTTGGAAAAAGTGAAGAACAACTTGAAAAGTTTTCGATAACTCATTGCACGACCTAACCCTAATTCTTTAATCCACTTCCCTCAACAAAATCGTTATACATATTGTTTGATAAATAGCAGTTCAGGTTATCTTAATGTGGTGCTCATTTGTTGATAGATATTTTAAATGGATCCACAATACATCCATCTCAAAGCGAAGCAAAAGTGATGAGAGTGCTCACTAATAAAGCAAACTTCGACGCCGTTATAAACAAATTCATAAAACCATTAATGACAGTGATCGTATTATAGCAAAGCTTACCTTTTAAAATGCTTTGGAATCTGGAAATTAGGAATGGGAAAATTTTGTCCTTTTATGCTTTCCAAAACGAACATATCCATATGCATCGTTTAGCCAACCATTGTTTCTTTTCTCGGTCATTCCGATACAAGTAAATTTGCCGTAATACAATACACTTTCCATATACAACGTACTCATCTTTATAATTTTATTCTCTAGAGTTTTTTTATTTACTCCTATTCGTAGATCTAGTGTGATTTTTATTGTCATTCTTCATTCATTTATTTAGCTTCTTCCAAAAAGCAAGTTTCATATATTTATATATTCGCATTTTCCTTTTCTTACAGAGTCTAGGAGTGTTATGGATGACTCATTGGGTCCTTGTTGTGATACTCTTGATGATTTTTCACAAGTACTACATGGTATGTCGCAATATGGTAGTTTTCGACGTTTGGCATCTTTAAATTACAATGTGGCAGATGCAACAGCTGCATTATCTATTGTTTCAAGGTGATGAACTTTTCATTTTTGAGCATTTGCTTCGGTATTCTGTTTTAAATTGGTAACAATCTGGCTTTACTTAGTTTTACCTAGTTCAACAGAAGTCTGTAATTCAGTAACTTTTCAACTTGTAAGGAAATAGAGCTACTGAAGGAGTGAAGTACCCTTATTAATTCAAATAAATTACAGAAACAAGAGAGATAAGACGACGCGATTGTTTCCTAAAAAATTCATGAAAATTTTATTTACTTTTTGTATATTCAAAGAGTTTTGAGCGCAATATATTATTAATGCAATGTAAAAACCATGTTTATGAATGGATATTTCATCAACATGGTTTCACGTTGCAGTAATAATGATGAAGGTGCTTTTATATATATCATGGGAAGAAAATTTGCTTCAGCATTGAGTTCGACAAAGATGGTGAATTTTTCATCTTGGCAGGAGTTGCTAAACGTATAAAAGTGTATGAGTTCCAATCAGTTATCGAAAATACGGATACTTTGCATTATCCTGTTACTCAGCTTCAATGTACGTCCAAAATCAGGTCACTAAATTTTTCCAGTTTCTCTATATTTTTACTCTACATATTCAATTTCTCTGCATCAAAGATTTTTTATATTAATGTGTTTGGAGAAATTTGATGAATTGTAATCTTACAGTAATGTATCATGGAATCCATATTGTAAAAGCACTCTTGCAAGCAGTGATTACGATGGAACAGTACAACTTTGGGACACCTCACTTGCAAAATCAATTAGACGTTATCAAGTCTGTCTTTCGGTGTTATATTCCATATCTTTTGATGTGATTGACAAAATTTAAACTGTTGGAAGTTATAGAAAATGAATCCATTCTGGTTAGAACTCTGATCGGAATGGATAGAATCGTATTTATTTCATAAGGAATAAGTTTTAATCTGATGCTGCATGAAGTTAACCTAAAATATTACTTTTTATGAACACGAGAAACGATGTTGGACTGTAGTCTTCAACAGCGTTGATCCCCACTTGATGGCTTCTGGATCCGATGACGCTAGAGTGAGTTTGTTAGTCATTATCTTTTTATGAACTGAATTTTTTTTTATTTTTTATCTAATATAATATGAAGTGTTTTTCAATAAGTAAAAGCGAAAGACTTATTAGTCGTTGTCTTGCTTATCTCGTAATTTCAATATTCTTTCAAATCAATCGGATTTTATTAATATGTAATAGGTGAAACTTTGGTCAATCGGAGTGGATCGTTCAGTAGCAACAATCGACGCTAAAGTCAACGTATGTTGTGTTTGTTTCAGTCCAACGCAACGAAACTATCTTGTTTTTGGCTCTGCTGGTAATGGGTGCTTTTTGAAGTTACTGATTCGACTTTTAAGCCACTAAACAATGGGATCGTGAACAATATTCATAAAGTTTGAACAATTTTATTTGTTCAGTATTGGTTTTGTCACAATAATAACCATTTGTTTCTTTTGCTATAAGCTTTGCATATAAAATTCAACAACATTGAAGACATAACAAAAGTTCAATATATCATAGATCACTGCATTCACTTGTACGATATCCGAAGACCGCTAGAACCAGTTAATGTTTTTCGCGGTCATCGAAAGGCAGTATCTTACGTTAAGTATTGTACCGAAAATGAAGTTGTCTCAGCGTTAGTTTTTGATTTTTTTTGATCATATTAGTCAATCTCTGTGTTCGAAGAAAAACTGTATCTATGAAGATACTATCATTTTATGCATTTCATTTATTCTTGCATTTCAGTTTGGAAATCTATTGCGTGAAAGAAAATTTTGAATTCCAAGTTTTTGTGTCTCAAAATAATGTAAAATACAGGTCTACTGATAGTAATCTCCGATTGTGGGATGCAAGTAGCGGAAAATGTATACGTACAATGAAAGGTCATCAAAATGAAAGAAATTTTGTGGGTTTGGCAACCGATGGTAAACACATTGTATGTGGTAAGTTATTTTAATTAGAATTAGATTGGAAGTGATAATTTTTTAGATGAGAATCATGAATTTGATGAGACTTTGCGAATTGCAATTAATTCCACTGAAATTATGAAAAAACCATTATAGGATCGGAAAATAATCATCTATATCTGTATCATAAGGGTTTATGCGATCCGTTAATGTGCTATGATTTTGGTCGCGCGGATACCACTCGTTCTGCTCTTCTATCAACTGATTCTTCTTCTGATTTTGTATCTGCTGTCAGCTGGAAAAAGGTATATATTACATTATTAATATTTGAACGGAAGCTCCTGAAGATGAAATTCGGATTTCGATAGAGAAAACAATAAATTATTGAAAATTATTTTAGAATTCAAATGTTGTTGTGGCAGCGAATAGTCAAGGAACGACGCATGTATTTGAACTTATTTAATATATCGGGGTCTATTTTTCTCTTTAAAATCGGTGAAGTAGCAGACTTTTCGTTTATTTTTTAATGTCTTTTCTTTAATGTCATTTTTGTCTTTCAAGTGATATTAGGTGATATTTGCATATTTCTTATGGTTTAGCAGCGGTAGTTTCAAATCTTTGACATGTAATGAAAAATTAGTTCGTCATCTCTAAAAATAATTGAATCGCTTCATATTTCTTATTGTATGCTCGTATATTATGAGAAAAAAGTTATTATGATATTAGCTATTAAATCTATATTTGAATGTAATATGCATTACATGCTTCTGAATTCTGCAATACTTATTTTAGTTTTAACGGATTTATATTTTCCACCTATCCAATGAACCATTTTTTATCAGTTACGAAGGAAATAATCACGAATAACAAACATTGTATATTAATGCAGGTTTAATGCCTAATGTTATAATAACTTTTTCCCTCATAATTCAGTTTGGGTTAGATCTGCAATGAATTCTAATAGCTACAGTATAATTCTTCAAATTCTTCAATATGCTTTTTGCAAATTGTAAGTGAAGACTTTACAAAATTGTTGTGCACAATGTTCTACTCGGTATTACACACAGATTTGCATAGGTTTTTGTTTTTGTAATCGTTTCATGCATATCTTATGTTGATGATGGTATACGCCATATTGTTATCATCGCGAATTATGTACTTATGATTATTATTAAAGTAGTTGGTAATTGGTGCCGGTGATTATAGAGTGCAAGGAAAATTGGTCCTTGTTATATGTTAAACTACGCAATTTTTGTACATTTTTTACCCTTTTTAACTTGCCATTTATGCTTATAATGTAATAATTTGTATTTCTATAAGAGTTGAATGACGTAAGTGTATGCTGTGCATGGCATTTGTTAGGATTCAAAACATGCTTCTATTCCAGTAAAATAAAAAAATGGCTATACACATGATTATAAAATTATGAAATATGAGTCAATCGCACTATATACATTTATTTGTGCGTCGTATTTTACGAATTTCCCTTGAAATGTATACGATTTGCAAACTACTTTTCAGACTTCGAAAGTACAAAAGTGGCGGGTTTATCAGAAGGTCCCTTCAAATAAATTAAATTTAAACAAATATTTTTATGACGAAAGAAGTCTGTCAGTCCTCATCAATTCACTATGATTTAAATTAAAAAAAACCTGCTTAACAGTATTCTCCAATATAATCGCCACTATCTTGCATCTTTCCTTTGCTCTTTAGGAGAATGCGAGTTTTTATGAAATCTTTTGACAATTGGTGGTGGAAAGGTCGTAAGTGACAATCGGCGGACGTAGAGAAGCATCTTTCAAGGTCCAACATTTCATGAAGTTCGATACTGGTGAAAATACATTGCTCTTATCAACTAATTCAAAGTACAAATCATTGATATAGTATCTATATTACCATCAAACATATACAAACATTTAAGTTTTTGAGGTGTGTTTTTTTCTGAATAAGGTGAGGTGTTGCAGTGAAACGCATGAATAACGGCAATAGTAATGAATTTTGAGTTTTACTTCATATGAAGTAAAACTCAAAATGCGGCAAGTGATGGAGACGGACGTTGTCGCTATAGTTAGGTAAACAAACACGAATATGTTATTGTTGTTGATTACGATGATGATGATAATGATAATGACAATGGTGTTGATAAAAGCAATGCCGATAGTGATGCTTATGATGCGATAGTATTGACAACGGCAACAATGGAAAGATTTTGGAAAGACGGTAACGTTGAGCGAATAGCTAACGTAAATTTTATCAAAAAAACAGTATTGGATCAGCGGTGGAATTTTTTTCCTTTTCTGTCATTGATCCTTCGTCAAAATATTGTGCATACTGTAAGTTAAAAAATAAATTATGAAATTCACTGACAAATGTTATTAAATGATAAATAATCATTAATATAAGCTAGATTTATTTTATGTCTGGAAGGTATTAATTACTTTTTCAAAAATCAATGAAATTTTGAGTTAAATTAATTCGAAAAATCAACATACAGCATCTTCAATCCATCGAAATATGTGGACATTATATGGAACATAGGGTTGTCTGATGAGATGTTCTTGAACTTCGAGGAATCGCTTCAAATCTTCTAACGTTATACGTTCTTTATTTGGCCTGCAGTTGATACCGTAATTAAAATTCCATAATTAACATTTCTTTTGCTCTAAGAATTCAGAATTTTTGATTAATAATGATGATAAGATAGCACGAGAAAACAGATTATCTTATCCGACCGACTTTTTAGATTCTAATTTATATCTGAAAATTTAGTGATCAAAAAATTGTGCAGAAGTTTGCATGATCTTCAATATCTTATTTTTTTTGTACCATTTCTTCGTCTCGTAGTTCTTTTATATGTGTATGCCCGAAGAATATTTCAGTGATTGTTTAGTTAAAAGTAATTTGCGAACAAAGTGGCATCAAACTCAATCTAAGATATATATATTATCGTTTATTATGCAAAAAGGAAATATTGTAATCGTCAAATTGATTCAGAATTTGTTACAACTTTTTAATTATCATTAAATGGTTAAGTGTCATTTGTTAGCTTTTTTTCTTATTCATCATCTCCTAATTACCTCCGAAATCAAATCGAATTCTATCATTCCGATCAATAATGCCTTCTACAGTAACTAAATGATAAATTGTTGAATAGATAAGTTATTAAATCATTTATCAAATTAATAATTTAATAATGATTTCGTTAAATAAGATGGGATATTAATTAATTTCAATCATTATCATATATAATGAAATGCTGATAAAAGAGATATTGTATAATTTTCGCACCTTGTCTTTTTAAGAGCTGCAATAATCCTCATAGCTTCACGGATATCATCGCTAACATTTGCGAAACCGCGGCGTGCACCACGAATTTTACGACCGAAATAATGCAGTTTGGTGAATGTTCGTTTGAGTGTTGAACTGCATAAATCTAATGATGCTGTTATCACTGCCAAACCAATTATCACATAAGCAATCACTAACTGTAAGAAATAATCATGATTAGGTTGAATTACAATAAATATGTAATTAATTGAATAAATGACACGAAGGAAAATATTGTTTCTTAAGGAAAGAAAGAGATTCTATTCCGTTGAAATTTTTATTTTATAAATTTGAGATAAAATAATATTTTAAAAAGCATTTCAGTGCAGCATTTACCTTAGATTGTTCAGGTTTTTCCAGCACAGATAACTCAATAAATTAATCAATTATTTATTTTCAAATATTTCATTCTTAGAACGATGAAAGTAGACTTCAACTATATCTCATAAATCGTAATGAAAAATGGTAACTGACAGTTAAATATAACTGATTCCTGATATGGATATTTCCGAGACCAATTGTTGTAATAGTATTGAATGAGAAAAACACACCGTGCATAAATGACCTGTAAAAATAGCTTAGTTTGAATTAAAGAATTTTAATTTGTGGTTAAAATTTTTCTAGTAAAATAATTAATGAAGTTAATTAGACTTCATTTTTTCTGCAAAAAATATGTATTCTTGTGCTTATTTATTTTTTTTCATTTTCTTTATTCACTTTTAAAATGGATATTTATTTATTATTCTAAAGCTTTTCATGCATTTCACTTTTTTATGTGATGGCAATATCTGACCACTGCTATTTTGATATGATAATAGCATTTATTTATTATTATATTTATTCATCCTACCTTGTATTAGTGAAATATTCATACTCACCATATGGGTCCCTTTTCAAAAGTATTGAAAAGCATACTCCCAATTGCACAATATCCAATGATCAATCCGAAGTAAGAAGCAATCGGAAGTTGTACTCGTCCTTCTTCATCATCGTCATCATCCAACATACTCTGTGACTGATTCGTCCGTCTTTTTCTGCTGTTCACAATAAATTTTAGTAATACAACAAATAATTATTGCAAAATGCATCTTTAAATACTTTTAAATGAATAACCTGCAACAAATATTATTGATTGAGAAGATGATTTAATAATTTATAGTATAAAACTAGAAAGTGATAAAATGATTCTAACCTTGAACTAATAGAATCATCATCATCTTTAACACAATCACGAATGGCATCTATCATGGAACCAATCCATTCAATCAGTTCTAATAATTTACTGTATGATCGTATTACAATTCCTGATAGAAATTTACCAATATCAGCGGCAGTGATAAACATCAGAGGTATACCAACGAGGCCAAAAAATACCGTAAACAATCGTCCTGGATTAGTACTTGGTGTTACATGATCATATCCTAAAAAATGAAAAATTAAATATCTTTTGTAATTCTAAAATAGTTTTATAAATATAATTTTGGACTTGGGTTCAGTAGAAACAAAAAAATATTACAATTCTAACGAACCAGTAGATGTGATAACGGTTAAAGCGTATAATGCGGAAGCAGCAAATGACCATCGTGTAACAAGTTCTTCTTCAGAATCAGTCCATAATTGAGCATTCAACGTGAAACGATCGTCATATTCGTGTGTATTTGATAAGATTGATAACAATGAACGTATCCGTCGTTCGACCTACACTTCAGAATATCGATTAGCAACATAGTTGCTTATTTTTATGTAGCGCTTTTTTTGTCCCAATTATTTTTGCATTATTTAAATCACAAACAAAAAACTAATTTATGTTCATATTGCAAACATATAATTCAATCCATTTCTTTATTTTATCATTATTTCTCTTTCTTTAGCTTCCTGTACCCAAAAATGATTCTTAGAAGAAAACGTTACATCTTTTTTCATTTCAATCAGTTTAAAATTTCTTTCAGCTCTGTATTGGCCAGTAACTCTGATCGGAAAACTTTTAAAGAAGTTCTGCGTTTCGTTCAGAACGGAAACATCTCTTCAGATGGTAAATTTTACGTACAAATAAATTAATGTTCCAAGTTTAAGCATATAATTGTTCAAAGGATCTCAAAACATTTTATAATGAATAAAATGCACGGTCATTCGTATGGTCTACTTATGAATCATATACCGATAATCGTGTAGTATTGTCGGTAAGCTCTGGCGTACACATGCTGAAAGTTTCGTTGATAATCATACTGTACAATTTCAATACTTTTTGCAATTTCGATCGGCGATTCTGTAAATTATTATTATTGTTGAATCTTCTTATTGCAGTAATGAATTAAAAAATTCTATTAAAAGAAGGACGCTTTCTGCATTCTGTATCTCTTAGAAGTGCAAGATGTGTTAATATATAAATATGATATGATATCTAGAACAATAATCAAAAAGATTGAAACTCAGACAGATCGTTCAATGATTTCATAATACCTGTAATTCGTTGTCAGCTTCTAACCAAATGAAGATCAAAGCACCGATTGCGATATATGTTAGCAATAACATGATGAGACCAACATGAGGTATGAGGATTTTTAGCACCTGAAATTTATTTAAATTTAGCAACGATTAAAATAAGTGTACTATCATCTTAGAATCATAATATTTCAAAAAGTGGTAATTGACCATAGAAACATGTGGTACTCTAAGATCATAGAATAATAAATTTATGCTAAAGTTAATTAACGTTTTGTTATAATTCTGAATTCTATTGAAAAATATATTCAACAGATGTAAATAATTCTGGAGAAAATGAAAACAAAAGACCTTGGTAATTCGTTTTGGAACCGAAGCTGGTGGAGATTCTTCTTCACAGCATTCTGAATTACTTTCACCTTTCCTCAAAGGATACTCATCCCATTTCACCCTGCCAATCGTCTCTAAAAATTTGCAGTAATTTTTAATAGTTTTCAAAGTTTGTTAGCTTTTAAAAAATTTTATTAAAAATTTCCAATAGTTAGTTAGCTATTAAAAAATTCTATTGGAAAGGAAAAGTCTCGTAAAGTTATATTGTATTTCTATCCCAAAATCATCAGATGGAAGCTGATTTCTAATTAAGATTATTGCATGATTAAAGCTTCGCAATCTTATAACCAAGTTTTAAATCAAATATTCCTTTACATAAAGTTTAAACTTTTGATGGACAATTTTAGTTTTGATATGATAATTTTTCCTGGAAACCTTTTTCTAAATTCAAGCTTTTTTTAAAGTTAATAGCGGTGAAAACTCAACCACTGACTGTTTAATTATTTTTAAGCGTAAAATTTTTTACAATTGCAGGATGTAGTGAAAATGGCTCAGTAAATTTTGTTCTCAAATACTAAATCCCTCGATTTCATTCATGCAAATACTATTATCTTAATCTTTATATTTATCGCTATTTTCTAATAACATTAAATAAATTTCACGTTAACCAAGAATCTGAATTCATTATGATCAGTTCATATAATATATTAAAAAATAAAATGAATTATGAAGAAACATAAGTTGCTCAGAAATAAATAAATAGAATACTGATCGGTGTGATAACTGTCTTTATTATCTGATATCACCATTTGCTAATCACATGCATTGCTTTTGACATTGAAGAGAAATCTTCCAGATTCTACCGCATTCTATTCAGCCTATTCTTATTCCTGTTTCTGATATTCATCATCTATACAACAGCAACAAAACGATCGATGAATATTAGTACTGATAATTTAATATTTGTAATTATTAACTATGGTTTTCATTCTATTGTTTTTGTTTACCTGATGGCTATCAGTAATATTAGGAAATCATAACAAATTAATTGTCTAATAAACAATCAACAACCAAATCAATCATTCATATTTGCTTCAACAAATAAGGCAAACATTTGATTCGTTGTTACTGTAGTTGTTTAATGACAATCATTTGCCATGCGATGTATCATAGTAGCATAAATCAAAATACTCAAAATTGAAAGAACTTTCGTAAACTTTTTATAAATATATTCCAACGTATTAATTTCATTTAAATTATGCAATCGCTTCGTTGCATCTTATCGTAATAACTTTTGAAATATATAATTACATTGGAAATATATAATTACATTGGAAATATATAATTACATTGGATATGTAAGAAGAGTAAATTAATTACTTATTGTAAAAATTTCGACAAAATTCATTTTATTGCTTCAAATCTATTTTGCCACTATTTATTCATTGCTTGGTATCAAATTTCAGTTGATGATACCCTTGACACTCATGCTTCTTTTCGTTGAGCTATTTTAAATTTCATTTGTCGTTGTATCATTTTATCAGATTTATTTTGCAATAGTACCTACGATTTAATATAAATAATTTCATATTAATCATACATCTGAATACCATTCAGGTGACTTCAGATGTCAATTTCGTCGGAACACTTCGCTAGTCTTTATTTGTGAAGTAAATTTGTACTTTAACTAACAAAATTAACCGTCTCATTTCTCTCAATTATTTGAACTTACAAACTATTACTTCTGCAACTGCCACAAGTTTTGTTACAATTTCTTAATGGAAGACTTATCAAAGTATTAACTTTCTTCTTCAATGCTTTCACTAATGTTAAAATTGGAGCATGTAAAATATAATTTAATACGATAAAGGATATAAGAGCTGAAGAAGTTGAAAAGTGTAAAAATAATTAATCAATTATTTTTACAAAAGAGTAAACTGAAACCTTCTCATCCATAATTCGCTTACTATCAGACAAACTTATCAGTTAAAGCGATTACAAGTTGCATATATTCTTCAATGGTACTCAATAAATATTCACTTCGTCTACATTAAAACTTATAAAATGTACACATTTCGTAATTAAATTATTAAAATAATTATAAGAAAAGATTGAAATATAATCTGATTAAAGTTTGATTTATCAAAAACAAAGAAGCATTTTATTATTTGTAGCTGTAGAAAAATTATAAAATTACTTGTTGATTCGCACATGCACTTATTTGCTCGTGCAAATGAAGGAAAATATTGCTAACACGCAATTTTATTTTGCATGCATGCATGCAAAATTTCAAGCAGCTACGCAGAAAGTTAAACAATTTGTTATAATCTTTCAGAAATAGTTGCTTTGGTGATATTTAGAATTTTCTATTTTACAACATATTCAAATAAACGTATGGGGGTGTTTTGAACCAAACATCTCAAATATCTTATCCCTTTAAAATATAATTAATTATATTGCACTGAATAACGATTGTTACAAAGGACAAAATGTTTTAAGCAACGATGCATCATTATATCCGATCACTGAACATAGCAACGAGCTATCGCTATGGTTTAATTTAAACTATTTTGTTGCTATGATACAATGAAACAATATTTTGAAAATTTTCAATTAAATAAATATCTTTAAAATTTTACAACAACTTTGCACTATGCTAATTATATGCAAATAACCAAATAAACGATTGTTTTAATTTTTTCAGCAAATTATCATTCCTTCAATATTCAATCAATCATATTATTTTTATTGAAAATATATTTGTGTTCTCCTGATTTTTGACACCCAAAAATGGCTTTAAATAAATTGAAATGAAATTTAAAGACATTTAAATGAGTATTATTATCTCCCTTTCTTCTGATAAAAATTTGAATAATTTGATAAATTTCATGAAATAAAACTAATTTATGACATTCACAATTAAGCCAATAAATAATACAATTCTTTTTTATCATTAATGCAACAAAGATAAAGGAATAATTAGGACTAATTTTACTAATTGTTTTATCAGACAAAAAAATTTGCATCAATGTTGTTGTTGTTGTTGTTGTTCATCTATTTTTAATTCTTAGCAATTTCCGAAGATATTAGTCGTAGTTTTTTGAGCATTAAAACTTTTCGTTAAAAATCAAACATAAAAATGACAAAAGTTAAAATTATTTTTATTCGAACAATTCAAATGGTTCCATCAAATTTATCGATAATTTTAATATTTTTCAATTTAAATTTTTATTTCAACTAAGAAACAAAAAACTATGACATATGCAAAAGAATAAGTTAAAATGAAACGATCTGATAATAAAATAACGAAATAAGAGAATGATAAAATGATATTTTAATAAATAGCAATGCTATGGAAAGATTAGAAAAAACGTTGAAATTTGAAAAGTTAAAAAATGAAACGAACTTAGCGACAAAGAAATTCCATCAATTTGAATCCGAAAATAGAATTGATGTTATAAGTTTCAAGCTATGTTAATCAACTTTTTACTACTTACTTCATTTTTTAATTTATTGCCAGACATATTTGAATGAAATATTAACGTTAAAATTTTGAAGACAAAACAATGGACCGGAAAAATATTGAAATCCTTTGAGAGTTGCATCGATGCATTTGAAGTAGATGTTGTTAAATTTGTTCAGTATTTTGTGGCAATGGCTCGTTTTTCAAATTGGTTAATAATGTGATAACGGTAGAACTTAGTGTTTTTGTACCGAATCATTTTTTCCGGTTTTATAAACGGAAATGAGAAATTCAGAAAAAACATACAAAAAAGGATCATTTACTGATTTATAAAAAAAAAGGAGAAATGGATCAAATGATATATCGATTACTGTTTTTTAAAATTTTAATTACTTTATCTTTGTAATAAACTAATTTTACGGTTAAATTTAAATTTTTAATTTCTCAAATAAAAAGTTAATTGAAACAAAAAAAGAAATTTTCAACAAATATACCACAAAATAAATTCTTTACTTACTTTCTTATTTAATACCATTAAACATTTATATCGTAAAAAATAAAGAGTTATTTCACTAATTATTATAATTTAATCATTTATTATTTCATTGAAAATTCTTAAAAAAAAATCTTTTGTTTTAATTAAAATTTTTTTTAATTTCAAAAAATTTCAAGCAAAATAATTTCATTAAAAATTTAAAGAAAATTTTCTTCGCTAAATTTGCTAACAAACGAAATTCAATGGTTTATTTCTCAAAAAGAATTAACAAAATTTGTATGTAAACTTTTCTTAACAAATCGATCGTTTCAATTTTAAAAGTAAAATCGTAACTTTTTGTTTTTTAACAAATCAATCAATTCGATGATTTCTTTGCTTCTTTCTTTCTCTCTTTTGAGAAATAATATAAACTAATTGTTTTTCATTTTGCTTTCTCACCAAAAAATAATTTTTATCAACAAAAGTTTAACATACTCTAACATTCTTACACTCTCTAATCTTTTAAACTTTTAGCTTTCAATTTTGATACTATGAAATATACATTTAGTAGCAGTAACAAAAGTAAAGCAGCTGCTCAATAATATTTATTATTCTGTTTATTCATATTTTTCTAACTATTATTCTGCCGGCAAAATCGGATATCCATTCCGGCAATGCACAATGTTTCATCCGATTAAAATATTTCATTACAATAAATATAATCAATCAAAGAAGAAAAATTATGCATAAATTTAATCAAAAAGATTGTAAAAGTATATATGTATAGTAGTGATATTGCTACTGATAAAATATGATAAAACATTTACTATTCCTTTTATAATTGAATTAAATTAGGCTGAGTATAGAATGATGAAATAATTGATATAATTAAACTTGTAATATGTGATTAATTAATTGCTGTAAGATGTAGGTTTGTTACAATTAAGCATTTTATCACGTGATAGCGATACGAGAGAGAAAATCACTCATGATGTTCAATTTATAATAGCGATGCAAAAATTTGAGCTGTTCATGTTTCATGTAATAAATTTTTAATTGTTAAGTTAACCTTTCTAAATTATTAATTCTATTTTAAAATTATTTAATTGTTTCAAAATAGGATCGCATTCCACGATAGAATCAATTTTACGCTTGGCTAAGCATATTTCTTTGAAGAATTAAATTTGACATATTGCTTTTAAAATATATTAAATTCAATTTACAATTAAAATTACTCCTATAATTCAGTAATCTTTAATGAAATCAGACTTTCGGAATGAAAGGACGAAGGAAAAATATTACACATATCACTTAATGCCACCCTTCATCAATCCTTCTCCTCTAATAATTCTCGATGATGAACACAGGTAGAACAATAGGAATTTCGTATTGAACTTAATTTAGTTACTCATTATTCCCTCCACAGAGATAAATATTTTACGGATGATGACAGTATGAACTGAATTTATCTCTTTACTGTACTTTCTTATTCACTGCAAAAAAGATCTCTTCCCACTATGTGTTTTCTTTTTTTGAAAAAGATAACAAAATTCTTATCGATCTTTAAATTTACAAATACAAAAACATAATAGCAATATGTTCTCTCTTCGGCTTCCTTCAAGTTCTTTTTTCTTTTTCTTTAGTGAATGATATGATAAGTTAAATAAATATATTGTAGGAAGATGATAGCAAGAAGATTCAATATAATGCAGACAATTAATTACCTACAGATTTAATCTTTAAATCACATAAATTTGATACTTAAGTTGTTTAGTGTAAATGTAGTATAAATTTGATAACATCAACTTCATTCATTTAGGTTGTAAACCTGAATGGCAGCCAATTTGAAGTTAATAGTCATGAAATTAATAGATTTTATTCAAAGTCGATCTGAGAAGAAATTTTGCATTTCCTAATTTAGAAATGAAATCTAAAGACTTTTCACTTCAGCTTACTATGCTGGCAAAATCACGATGATATGAAATGATGATAGAATTAGGTTTAAAAAAAACCTAGCGATGATAATGATAAAAGTGAAGATGATTACTAACCATTGGTACTGAGACTAGTCCTTCGTGAAATAGGTGGTGATACAATAGGTACCGGTGGAGGGAGAGCTGAGTTCAATCGGAAATTGAACGATGTTTGTGTGAAACGGCGCAAAGATAACGCTGCATTGGTTGTCCCCATCAGAGCTAGTCCACTGTGCTGCAGACTTACCCTGCCTCAGGCAGACTTCAAACCCTACCATCATCTTCATCATCATCGTCATCATCATCACCATCACCATCATCATCATCATCATTAATATTTCTACTAACAAACAACAACAACATCAACAACAACAATAAAAATAATAACGTCAATATCAATAATAATGATAATAGTCAGCAGGATATGTATATTAAAAATCAGTGTATATTAAATATTAAAATCAGTATATTAAAAAGTCTAACATTGAAAACTTATTTAATAATAAAGCTTCAATACTTCGATATCATTTAGGTAATGATCAATTAATTGGCAGAGAATATTGAAAGGGATGAATGAAATGATAAGAGAAACAAATTTCCATGTTAATACGGCATGTTGAATTTTATGCTCAACTTCCGTATCAATATTGTATGTTAAATTATGATACTGAATTTGCATAAGATAAAGCTGATATGAATTTACATGTGCATGAATTTAAAAATAAGCAGAGCGGAAGGATTTAACGAATATCGATTTGATAATAATCAATTTTTATACTATTTAATAATTACTTTACCACTTTTCCAATGAAAATAAATGTTTTTGTCGATGAATTTCTCTCAAAAGCTATCCCACAACGGTGGCATTTATTAGGTTAAAGTATATTCTGTATCCGAATTATTTCAAATAAGATAATTTAGGTCAAAGTTATTTATAAATCATTTAATTTGTTATTTTCTAGTTCTATTTCATTAAAAGAAATGAGCTTGTAAACATCAACTGACTGTTAAAGAAAGAGCACATTTCAGTCAATTTTTTCAATCAAAGTAATTTTTTTAAGAATTAAATTCTTTATTTAAGCGATCAATTAATTTTTTTAATTGTTTGTTCATTTAAAATTAATCATTGTTCTTCATTTATCTTCAATTCATATCAGAAGATAAATCACTTCTGAAGAGTCCAATTAACTTTTAAATGCTAAAACTTCTACAACTTTAAGGTCTTATTCCTCAATTAATTTATTAAGGCCCATATAAAGCATTCGCACTTTCATGTTTTCCTTGTGATATTCAAAATTCGAGCATTGAATCAATTTCAATGAGAAGCATTTGCAAACTTTTCACTTTTCAAATTTGTTTTGTTAAATTATAAGAAAGTTAAAGTTTAAAAACTATATCGGAAAAATGCAAAAAGGTATACATTTGAAAGAAAAATTTGAAGGTGGCAAAAATAATAATAATTAAGTTAATAATTAATAATAATTTTGATAATAATTAAGTTTAATAATAATAAACTTAATAATAATTAAGTTTTTTCAATACATTTTACCTTTTCTGCTAATTATTCTGTCATTAATAAAGTTACTCCAAAATTAGTTGCATAATCGTACAGAGAAGAGAAAATTTGTCGAGAAAATTTATCGGTATTTTCAATTCTTCGACTTTTCCATGCTTATAAAGGTTAAAGGGTAAATTAAAAACTTTTTAAGAAAATACCTCCAATTTAGCCTCTTATAAAAGTAAATTAGAAGAAAATACTTCCAATTTAACCTCTTATAAAGGTAAATTAGAGGAAAAGACATTAAAATTGTATGTGAAAAAAAAGCAAAATCTTTTCTTTTTCTTACCTGTTAAAAATGTTCGAAAGAAAAAATTTTGAGAATACAACAATTCGATTTCTATTTATTCATTACAGTGCATTTTATTTGTTTGGTGTAATATTTGCGTGTGATTAATCTATTGTTGGTTGAAAGTACTGAAGAAAGTACTGGGAGTACATTCCGGAATGTCTAGGAATTGCGGGAAAAACGTACATGAGAAGATAAATACGGAAGTAAAAGAAGAGGTCATTGTTAAGATAATTTCTAATAAATTTAAATGTCCTAAATAATCGGTAAGTTATGGAGAAATGAAATTTTAAAATGATTTGTACAGACATTAAATTTGCTAATTTTATTGTTGAAACAATGAAACTAATGAATGAAAAATATTTAGCTGAATTTCAGCATACTTATATTATTTAAATTTTAAGTTTATATTTCTTTTCAAAATTAACTAATTATTTCTATTTTTCGAACATAACCTTTTTATGATTAATTAAAATACAATGTTTTATTTATTTATTTAATTGCTTCTTTATTATTTTTAGTTTTTGCTTTCCCTTTGTTTTTCTTAATTACTTATTTATTTTCTCATTATATTTAGTTTTATTTTCTCTTAAACGAAATAAATTAAAATTATGGAATCATTAAAACAAAATTATTTTAAAATTAGAACAAAACATACAGCTGAATGCTCATATGAAAATAACGCATCAAATGTACCAAAAAATGACCTATCGAAGGTCATGCATTTGCTTCATACATTCGAAATTTGGACTGAATTAGATTTTAGCTTCAATAAGGTCCTAAAGTTAAACAAATAATTTTCTTCTTATGAATATTGATAGCTGGTGATAATGTAGGAGATTAAATTTTAAATTAATATTCAGCAAAATTTCACGCTAGCTAAATACAACATTGCCGTGCAAATAGATAAAATAAATGATTTGATCTGTCGCAAAAAATATCGAAGCCAAAATACTTACACGAATTTTTAGTGATTAATTAAGAAATTTAATTAGAATTCCATAATCTGTCAAAAATTAAATTTCAATTAGAAAAAAACATTTTTGGTGGTATAAACACTTTTTGATTGCAAAAAAAACCGTTGAAATTTGAAGAGAGAAAAGAGAAAAAAGACAAAAAATTGGAAAGAGAAGGAGAAAGAGAAAGAGAAATTTATTTGTTTAAAAATTCGAAACAATTTAATATTTCTTAATTTCTGTTAACTATTCGAAAATGTCATGTTTTACTTTTTTTTTGTTTTGAAATGAATTGCTCTTTCAACAAAGGCTGGTTTCAATTTTAAATTGAAATTTCAATTTAAATTTTTGACCTTTCCTTTGAGGAACCAATATTTTTACATTTCTTGCAAGAAAATATTTGAAATTTTTATGATAGGAAAAAATAAAGTAAGTTCCAATGGGAAATATTATAATTTCAAAGCATTTTTCTCGACATAAAAGAAATTGAAAATATTATTAAAATTTGATTGATATCAATTTCAATTGAATTTTATTTATGAAAAGAGAAGAAAAAAAATTTTCGCCCTATAATTTATAAAATACCGTATTTCTACCAGTCATTTGAGCCATTCTAAGCTGCAGCCAAAAATTTTTAACAATATTTTCAAAATGTAATTTATATAAGTTTTTTTTTTAAATTTTCATGATACAATTTCTTCATAACTTCAAAGAAAATTTAGCTGCTATTGTGCTCCTAAATTCCGAAATGAAAATTCCATTATCCTAAAAATAAATTCCAAAATTTTCCAAACGATGCATTAATTTTTTAAACGATTATATTTGCTTAAAATTTTAAAACAAAAGAATAAAAAATTCTAAAAACTTTTTCTGTAAAAAAAGTTAAACAAGTTTTAAAACAAATTAAAACAAAAGAATAAAAAGTTCTAAAAATTTTTTTTGTAGAAAATGCGTAAATGAACAAAACGTATGCTAAAAAATACGATGACAGACAGACAAAGAAATTGAAATACAAAAACATATTTGGAATAATTTTGATTTAAAATTTTGTTTGATTCATAAGTGTTAATTTGATTAGAATGATAATCATTGAAATAAAATGCTAAATTTAAAGTTAGAACAAAAAGAATCTTTACTATAATATTGCTTAATGAAGTCTGTTCAGTAATAATGCGTAATTTAAGTAAATCATTTTAAAATAATTATTCAACCAAAATAAGCTATTTTATTTTATTGATAATAATTTACGGTAGATGGTGTTATCTTGCTGATTATCCGTCCTGACAGAACTTTGACATATCGTCAATCTTAAGCGGCTCAATTGGTAGTGTAACTTCCTTACTATTCGAAACAAATTACAACTTCATATCTCGTTCTTTAAATTTAAATCTTGTTGATTGGAACAGAATGATTACATTAAATGATGTGACATGAATTCAAATGAAATTGCATAGCACAAATTAGATAGAACAGATGAAAAATTTAAACTATCCGTCTATGATATCGTAAATTTTAAGAATGAAATAAAGAAAAGGGGAAAGAGTTGTAAAAGTTTTGAAAGTTATTTCTAAATGAGATAAAGAAAATGTGAAATTGGTTGAAAATATATAGTAAAATTGGAATGGATGACAAAAATAGGCTGATCTTTTACGGAAGGAAGTTTTTTTTAAGGAAGTGATTGAATAATAGGACTAATTTTAACTTACTACAAATGAAGGCCTTATTCTTCTTCTATTTAGTCTTCCATGTAACTAATTTGTAGAATTTTATGAAAGGAACGATTTTCAACAAAAGATCGAAAACGAATAAAATTGTGAAATTGTTAGAAATAAGACTAACCACTTACGCTGAAATTACAGTAAAGTATTTAAACAATTGTTATAACAATATATTTTATTATCAATTGTCCTAAAATATAATTTCTATTTAATTAATACTAATTTAATTAATGATTTTCTTCCATTTTAACTTAATTTATTTAATTAAATAATTTACGAAAGTTGCAAAATTATTTCAATCAATCTTCACATTAGAACATTTGATGGCAATAATTTTTGTGAATATAATTTTAATTCATTTATAATTACTTATCTTTGCATTTCAAAATGATTTCGTTGTGAATGATTGTGACAAAATAATCGATAATCAAAATTATTTCAAAAAAATTTTAAATCATTTTAATTTAAGTTTTTGATTACAGATATTGTAAATTCATTCAGAATATTGCAACATTTCGTTGAAATTAATGCAATTATTTTTTTTGTAAATAAAATTAATTAGTTTTTAATTTTTTTGCTAATAATTTATTTAAACAAAAGAAAAATGAAAAATAAAATTTTAAAAGGAAATATATTGTTTAATTAAAAGATCCCTCAAAAAAGAAAAAGAAATAAAATCTTTCTATTATTTAAACAAAAATGGAAATGTGATACTACTGGAAAGAATTGTGTCACTTCACATTCTCTTCCAATGACATCTTCAATTATTCAAACGAACCATCTTTTTTTGAAGAGATCAAAGTTTCCATTTTGCAGAATTCACAGAAGTGCGTGTGTATTTTAATTTTTAAAATTATGTACTAACAAACTTTAACATGCTTTATCTTTCATTCTAATCTTATTCCTCTTAAACTTAATATTTTTATTCATCCTACTCTTTCCTTCCTTTCATTCTATCCAATCGTATGCAAGAATGTTTGTCATAAAATAGATACATAGTAGCATTTTGCATTATAAAATTAGTTCATTAAAAATTAATTCTTCAAAATAATTACGGTAGAATAAAAGTGATTTAAATATAATAGCATTTTATATCATAAATTTTAGCATTAATAATTAACATTCAAAATAGATAAACAACTTACCACTTTCAGCTTGTTCAATAATACCACCTTGCTGCATTGACTTTGTACATGATAAATGCAATGTTGGAGATCGAATCAGCTGGTTATAAGCTTGAAAAGTTGCACCGGCTGCAGTTGAACCCATTATGCTGCTTTCAGAAAGCTGCGCTTAAAATTCAACTTTTTAGAGCAAACTGCAACAAAATTTTGTTTGTCTTCCTCTTTTCTCTGATTGTTCGTCTAACACTTTTGTGGCAGTTTAGCCAAAAAACATTTTTCACAGTAAAGGATGAAATGCTATGATTTAAGTAAACATCTGTTTGAGCCTAATTTGTAGTATTAATTTCAAAAGATTTTAAGGTGGCAAATGTATATGAAATTTTATTCAGATTGCGTGCTACAGCAAAAGTGGTAAAATTTTGAGATGACAGTAAAACTATACGATACAGTTGGAGGAGATGGCAGAAGCGTAGAAATAGAATTTATGATTTATTTAATGGATTATATTATTTTGGGATGGTTATAGGTGTCATAAATTAAATAAATGATTATATTTTGGAATGGTTATGGAGAAAAATACAATAGATTATTTGTTTTCAGTACATTTCCAATCCACTTAATCGAATTATATTCCTTTTTAGAAGCTTTCAGAGAAGCTTTAAATTTTTTCCATTCTCAAAATACGATCGGTTCATTGGAGAGTATTGATATAATTCAATTATATTCCAACCAGATGTTTAATACTTCAGCTGTCACTTTCCACCTTCATCCACATTTTATTCTTCCTAAGAAACTATCATGATGAAATTTATAATATATGTCAAAATAATTGCAAAAGAGACGCAATTATAAAAATACTGTTGGATATTATAACTAAATTATTATTGCTATAACAATGTGTTTGCTTAATTGCTATTAATTTTTTGCACACTAATGAATTATAAGTCGATACTAATTAATGAAAATTTTTCATTCTTTTGCAAAAGTAACATAAACAAGAGATGAGATTTTAAATTCCATGAGAATATTTTAATGACAATTAATATCACAATTATTATTGATAAATTAATGCTAATTATCTCGCTCAAGAAACAAATGCATAAGGATGAAATTAAAATAACTTCAACGTAAAAAAAAGATAAAACATAAACCACAATGTTGAAGAATAGTAGGTAAATTTTAATTTCTTTAATTATCACTTCTTTAATATTATTATGCAGAAATATAGCACGAAATTAATAACGATTACTATTGCATTATTTAAATTGATAGTAGCGATTTTCTTTTAACTGTAGGAATATTTTTTTATATACCTATTTGTGACACATTTGTACGATTGAAACATTGCAATAAATCATTAATCAATTTCTTAATTATCAAAAAATTATCAGTACTATGATTTCTTATGTTTTAATGATGAAATAATGATAATCATACTGCAATTTTCATTCTCTCATCAAAACGAATAAATTAGCAATCCATTTTTAAGTTTAAAAACTTTTTTATTCTGCAAAGTTGGCTATTATTACTTTAAATATCTTCCATTGCAATACGTCTAAATCATTTCCTACTCTTTCAATATTCTCGAGATGCATTCATCATATTAATTTATGCTATTTTCATCTTTATTTTCAAATTTTCTAATCTTATCACAGACTTTGATCAGATTTCGCTGACTCTGATAAGGTTTTTGTTACATATTGTCAATTCATGATGAATTGAATTCAAAGAGAAATACATCTGTGTTTTACGTTTTCGACATTGACTGAATATTATGAAATATTATCTCCTGGATGGAGGATTCTGATGCATCTATCCTTTTCTTTTTCATCTCTTACTCATAATTCCAAATTATATATTGATATAGACGGGTGAGATGATTTTTATACTGACAGCCTAATTCTGTATAGAATGTTTAGATATTATCTCAGGCTTAACGCTTATACTATTAGTCTAATCAACAGACTATGATATTTAATATGAAGCTTAGATTTACTGTAATCACTTACGAAGCATAATATTTCAATTTTTCGTGATTGATTTTCTCTCTCAAAAAAAGGGAATCTATGAAGGGATTAAGAAATTTAAACACTTGAAAGGGTTGCCGAAAAAATTTATACAAAATTCTTTCATTTTGAAAAATGCTACTTTTAGCTTGCAAAAATTTAATCAATTACGATACGAAACATTGATTAAATCAACTTATATTTTTTTTAATTAAATTGCTTGAATATTCATTCATCACTATAACTATGTCATATAACTATCTCACTATTATGTCATCTCATTATTATAACTACTGCTTGACCTCTCACCTGTATTGAGCATTTATAGCAATGAAAAATTTCGAATAAATTTTGGAACTCTTCAATTTTTAACTAAAATATTAAGCACAACTCAATAAATCAACAAATGGGTCGAAAAATTTTATGATTTAAATGACAGATTAAAGCTGAAATGGGTGGCAAGAAGAAAATAAGCGTGATTTTTTGCTGATAGTTAATAATTTCTTCTTTGTTTTTTGTAATTTTAGTAATTGCATTTTATGATAGTCAGTTAGTCAGTTAGTCAATCGCCGAATGAAATATAAATTTATAATTTATCTGAAAGTATTTATTGTCACTTTTAACAGAAAGATATTTTAAATATCTGTTGAAAAATGGAACTATTTAATTTTCAAAATGAGGGAATTTTAACAAAAGAAAGCTTATTTGTTGAAAGCATTAAAATCCGTACGATAATCTCTTTGAAGAATTTAATAAATTCAAATGATTTTACGTTCTAAAAGTCTTTTTTCTTCTTCTCATGACAGTGAAATGATAGAAAATCATTAATCATGATTATTTTATGAAAGATATAAATTAAAAGATTTCTCGAAATTTCCCATACATTTGAAAAGTGGTTGAAAAACATAAGAATGTATTTTTCATTCTGATTATTAATTAATAAATTTATTAATTTCTAATCAGAAATTGAGAATTCTTATTCCCTTAAAATCATTCACTATAAATTCATAAATATTTACATTCATTCTGCATGATAAAATTTCAATTTATCATTCCTTTTATTAATGTTAGGATTTGTGACAGCTGAAAAGAAAAATAGTTAATTAAAAATGAATTTTTCATTTATACTTGAGAAAAGATAATGTTTGACGGGTAGTTACGCGTGGCTTTCTGGTTCATATGACACATTTTAGCATACTGAAATTAATTATTTAGCAATTAGCAATGGGACTATATATATCCATTAATCGAAACAGAGTTTCAGATATCACATATGTATTATGAGATGATAAACAAGTGAACAAAGATGAACTTCTAATTCCGCCGATTGAAAGAGAGAGGAAAACAAAAATGGATATAGTCATATTGCTAATTACCAAATACATACAATGATTTCTTTAATGTAGTAAGTTCTACTACTCTTTAATGTAATAATTACTACTACTACTCTATCGTATCGTAAAATTAATTAAACAAGCGAATAAAAAAAAAAAGATGAATGAATGGTTTAAGTGAAAATGAGAATTCGAAAAACCTTACCAAATGTAAATTGTTGAAAAGTTCATTCTAAATGAGCTAAATTTAATAATCAAATAAATAGCTCAAAATTGCTACAATATTATCAGTCACGATTTTAATCTTTATGAACATATATATGATGATTATATAAAGTATACCTGAATTTTATGTCAACAAATATCTACCAGTAGTTATCTGTCAATTACATGATATAACCGAAAATCTCGCAAATAAATGTGCAATTTAGGACAGCTGGTTATCTGAGGACATTCACGAAAATGTTCGTATGTTGGTATGACATTTGTTGGAATACTTCTCTTCTCTGCTGATATAATATGACAAAGCAAGTCATGGCCGAACACTAAAACTGCTTACTTCGTCTTTTTCTTAGCTGTTTGGACGATTGATTTCGACTGATTTCATCACAAAGAACCATTGAAATTTGAATTTGGCTTCCATTCATTTAATATTTGTATTCATTGAAGTGAACACATACATAAATATCCATCCATCTTATATAGTAATCAAAGAGTAAAGGATATGAAAAGTGATCCAATCTCATTTTCATTATCCAAAATGTTACTTTTAATGCATGAAGAAAATAAAGCCTAAAATTTAGATTTTCTAGCAATATCGGATAACTAAAATTTTGATTGTTATCTTCTTGAAGAAATCAACTAATAAGCCATTTCATTAGAGAACATATTTTTATGCAAATAGCAAAAAGTTTATAATTTTATTGAAAGAAACTAAAACTTTGGGATAGATAGATAAGAATTTGCTATATTATTCAAGAAGACAACAAGATATCGACGATTTGCAGCGATCGGAAAAATTATTTATATTTCCTTTAATTATTCCATTTCAAATATTTTCAAAAATTTTTATTTTTAATTAACTCAGCAAAATTTGAATCTCAAAAGTATTTAATTTAAAAAATTTTTCAACTTCTCAATTACATCCGAGGAAATTAGTTTTATTATAGAAAGTATTCCATTTCAAGAAAAATCAAAAGTTTTTCTTGAGAATTCTCTGCTTCTCTGTTTTTCTGTTATCAAGTAGTGATCGGCTAGTTCTGTTATCAATTAGTCATCGTTTAACTTTATTAATTTCACAAGTGATAGCATTAAATATCTTTATAAGTTTATCAGAAGAAGAAGAATGAAGTTTTTTAGGCAAATGAAAATATTTCACAAAAGTCAGACAGCGGTCTATCATTATAATAATAGTAATATCCAAAAAAGACTGTATCATCAACTCGTGATCTTTTTTAATCAAGCAATTACAACTTGCTTCTTTTGTTGAAATTTCTCAGTTCGGAAGCTAAGTTGAATATATATGATTGGCTTCCTGTAACTTAATCATATTCTGCGAACACAAATTAGGAACTTCAAATTTTTTATCATTGACAACTTTTTTTTCATTAAGCAAAATTTTTTATCATTAAGTATAAAAATCATCAGAAAAGTTACTATGGTTTTACAGACTTTTCAACGTTAATGGTGTGATAATGATGTGATATGAGGGACTTACAACAGAGTGGCTATAGAGATGCTATAGAGATTACGTTGTGATTTTAGCTAATTTATGATTTCTCATTTAATTAGAGTGTCCAACAAAGTTGATATTGCAATAATTGAAGAGTAAGAGGTATAGAATTAGCAGGTAACCACAATTGTATGTCATGTCACATTCTCTTAATAGTATGCTTGTTGAGTAAAAGCATCCGAAAGAAATCTCACATGCATAAATATAAATAATATGGATATGCATACATATGCCGTTAAATAGTAGCCAATTGATTATAGATTTATCACTGAAGCTAGAAAATAGCTTTAAAATGTCAAGAAGCTTTATTACAATGTTATAATTTCGGCACATTAGGGAAAAATCTGCGAACTAAATAATAATTACTCTTTATCCGAAAGACATTCTTAGAGACATCGATTTGAGAAAATTAGTTGTGATTTCCATCGTAGAAGCGTTGTTGTACAACAAGGGAGCAAATAACGAATGAATTAAATAAGAACTTTTGAATTATTCAAAAATTTGCTTCTTCTCATTGATAACTTATCATCAGATAAATTGTCACGAATAGGCTAAAGAGATCAAAAGATAAGTGACCAATGGCTATGAGAAAAGATTTAATGTCTCGAATATTTGAAAAGGTTTACTAATCCCGATATTTGTTGCATACAGTTAGAATTGTTCAACAAATAATGGATAATTTTTGATCCATAATTGTTTTAATTAATTTTCTCTAAAAGTTAAAGAGAAATATTATGCTGCTTAAGGGGAAAAATGACATCCATCTAATTGATGTAAAAATATTTATTCACTTTAAAAGTTTGAAGGAAAAGTTTTAAAAAAGAAAAACTCCTCCTATCATTATTTCGGTTTTTTTTCTAAAGAATAGAATTGAATAGAAATTTTTAGGCAAAAATATGCTAATTTCTTTCTTTTCCGTCTTCCCCTCTCTCTCTTTTCATAGAATATCTAATCGTTTCTCTTTTGTTATCTGACTACGATGATTATTTTAGAAATCCGACAGAATGTAAGTTTAAAAAAAGAAGTGTCGTTGTTGTGACAAACAATAAATAAATAATTGTTGTGAGGCCTGTTAGGATGGAATTTCACATCTTTCGCTTAATTTCATTTCTTTTCTTTCCTCTTTCTTTCAACAGATTATGCGACAAGAAATAATTAATTTTTCCTATTTTATTCGCTTGCTGTTGTTTCTTTTCTATTATTTTAATTATTTTTACATTTTATGAATGTAAGAGATCAAAGGTTACATCAGGTTTAAAATATACCCCCAAATTATCGTATAATATATGTATATCAATGAGTGATCAAATAATTCTTTTGAATAGAAAAAAATTCGAATAATTTAATGCAACGTATTAAAATGTAAGAGGTCAAAAGTTACATCAGGTTTAAAATATACCCAAATTATCGTATGATATATGCATATCAATGAGTGAAATTTATATATAATCAAATAATTCTTTTGGATAGAAAAAAATTCGAATAATTTAATGCAATATGTTAAAAATGTAAATTGATTGCGCAAATGTCATCTAGCAAAGATCGATTAATCTCGAAATGTACAATTCCGAATTTTGATACGAATACAGAGGTCTTATCCATTGGTGATTTAAAAGTTGTAGCAATGATTCAAATTAGATTCAATTTTTTGAGATAAAGGTTTTTTATATTCTTTCTTCAAATTTATTCAACCATTTCAAACTTGTAGGTGTGGTAGTATCATTTGATTAATTCAACTAACTTATCAAGTTGTTAGTGATACATTATGAAACATATTATATTTTACAATACAATATTAATCGTACAAACATTCTAAGAAATATTTTTATTGTCATATAATTAATGCTCAAATCTATTAGGTATTATTGAAACTGTGGTAGCATTGTAGCATTATTCAATTCATTCATACGGTATGATCTTTGATCGTCTCTGAAGGAACGTAAGAAATTATCCTTACCAGCAGTTGCATGCGACACAGGATTTAATATTACATAACTGATTACCATCTCTGCATTGATACGTATAACTGCTCCCTTGTTATTCTAAAAATGATCAGTTGGAATTTTAAATACCGTCATACTCCCAAGTTTAAAAGTCTACTGCCAAAAATGATCTTTTATTGGAATAATCGAAAATTCAACGATTGCTCTCTTCACCTTAGCAATTTGAAAATATGTTGTTTGAATAAAACACGTTTGGTTTCAGTGAATTTATGTATCAGATTTATACTTTTGTACAAAATATATACTTCAATCAATTTATGTAATTTCTTTAACATTCCTTATAGTGCCGCATCATTTTTTCCACCTTTTAAATTCTCATAAAGTTTATATCCACAAAATTAGCTCATTATTATGATTTAATTATGGTAATTTATACTATCAAGTACCAGTTACACCTTTATCTTAACAGCGATAATTATTTCATTATTTATATGATTCAAAAAAAACTGTTCGAAATGTTTTGAAAGAAGAAAATAAAGCAATTGCATCTAATCTTCACCTCTTTTTCTGCCACCTTTTCTACTTATAACAATGGCAAATTATTTTCAATTAATATCATAAAAATATGAATTCTATTTTAAAAAAAAGAAAAACAAGAAATTTGTTTTTATTGAAAAAATACGACATATTCTATGATTGAACAATGAACTTTCGTTCATCTTAAAAGGTGAGGGAATATAGGTCATGCATGCATTGATAACTAGTGGATAAAGATTTTTGAATTGAATTTGCGAAAAAGAGTGATCAATCCATTTCAAGTTTTCCGTAACTTAAAAATCATCAGCAATCCATTTCCTCCTACATTTGATGGAATTCTCAATTTTTATTTATGGTGAAATTTTTCATGCATAGTATATAAAGAAGCTTACGAGTTCTGCATATAATGGTGCTGAAAATACCGTAACCAGTTTACGACCAGCAAAAAATCCATATCCATTTTCCATCACCTGTCAATAAAACAGTTTAAAAGAAAACAAAACAAAAAAAAGGAAAGATATTAGTCCAGAGGGACTCATTATATTGGATAGATGGATTTTGAATGTTTTAAAATGCGCCCAATAATTGTATGCTTAAATTTCTCTTTGTCTTGTTTTCACTTAATGATTTGAAAAGGGAAGGAATTATAGGATAGTCAAATCATTTCAAATTTTGATTTAACAAAATAGTGCAAAACCTGATGTGCTCGTATAATGAGATCCAAGTTCAAGCGCTTGCATGTTTTATAGACAATATCTTCACCAAATGTAACGCTCACATTGCGCAATTTGTTCGGCTCGTAACCTTTTGTGTCTAATTTCGGATCCGACCAAACTAAATCCTGTTCCAGTGTATCCGGAAATACTTCCATTACTGGCATTTTGATCTGAAATCGGTCATAAGTTTATAAAAGTACTGCAAAAAATCATGCTATGATTTTTTTAAAAAGGACAAATGAAAAACTTTCACTGGTAAACACAAAACTTTTAAAACTATTTTGTATCAGTTTAATTTTCAAATCTCCGATTTAGATATAGGGAGAAAATGAAATTAAATTATTTACACTATTCACTGGTCTTGCTATCAAGAACCTACATCCTATTACTAGGATAATAATTAAATGCCCATTGTAAATTAAATAAATGGTAAAGTATTATGTCTATCACAAATTAAAATAAATGTATATAGATTTAGATTAAAATGTCGGAAATAATTATCTACATAGATTTTTAATTTACTTAACAGAATACAAATAATATAGATTACATTTCGAATATCATTAAGCGATTCGAGATGTGGACTGAGACCACCGTGCATGCAAAGTATTTTATTCTTTATTAAAGCTGAAAAGGGTAAAATTGAGAATAGATCATTGAATTCTTTCCATAAACGCATAGCCTGACCTGAAATTAGGTCAACAATTGATTGATTGATTCAATCAATAATTGATTGATAAGATAAGAAAATGCAATCTGCAAAAGCATATAATGAATGATTATAAATATTTGGAAAAATTGATAATGCTTTAAATATATTTTTTTGGCTTTCATTCTATCCACTTGATTGCATTTTTAAATTTTTTTATCTCCCTTGATGACTAATTTTAATGAATTTTTCCACTGTAAAATTGATTGATCTTATCATCTGGCAATATGTGCATTTAATATGTGGAAAACTTACCAACGCTAAATCTTGCAGCTAATTCATCATAAAAGCCATATTCTCGATTCACAGATGCAAATTCATGATTACCACGAAGTAAAAATATCTTAAATAAATATAATCTTTGAAGTTTGTATTGGAAGTCACGACAAATCACGACAAATAACAAATAACAAACAAATAAGTCACGACAAATAACAAATAATTGGATAAATAATTTTCTGCGTTTGAATTCTAATACTTTAACAAATTCTACATATTTCGATTTCATTTAACATTTTAAATCGAAATTTTCACTGATACTATTGCTGACAGTTTATTTTTAAAGACGAAATTTCTATTTTTAAAGTTTTTAAAGATGAAATAGAACTAATCCTCGCACTTCAGAACTGATTTTTTCTTCAAGTATTCGGTGCTAACTAAAAAAATTTGCAAGTCAAAATCGCTTTAAGCATCATTAATAATACATTACTGTTGAACATTTAGTGCTGTCATTATTATTGAATAATAATTAAAATTATTGCCCTTCCAGCTGAATATTATCTCTGCATTTAAAATCCCCTTGTTTTTTATCTAATTTATTAGTTTCAGTATCAATTCTCATTAGCATTTCTGCTTCTTCAAATCATATTTAGCATAATAATTTGTCTTCTTTGCTTGTAGGATTGAACGAATTTCGCGGAAATCTGAGCAATTTTGAGAATTCGTACCCTTTTCGGATATGCAATTTTCCAGGCAACAAGCGAACAAATACATTCAAGAGACTGCGGTCCACGATCAACGTAATCACCAAGAAATAAAAAACGTGTTCGACCTGGCCGTCCAACTGCCGCAAAAATTCGTTGCAAATCCGCATACTGAAAGTGACATCGCGCAAGTCCCGAAGAAAAATTTCAACTGACTGACATATCAAGAACAATACTGCTAGATTGAAGAGCCATTCTGGGTACAATGCTACCTGTCCATGTATATCACCGACCACGATCACTGGTATTGAAACATCAATTAGTGCACCTTCACTCGAGAATAATACTCGAGCCGTTTCGATCATTTCACAAATTTCATCAGGATCGTATTGCACCTAAACATGCCAACTGGAACAGTAAAACTATAAAAATTGTTGAGACTTCCAGGTGATTATAGCCTTACAACACAGTTCATTTATTTGTAAAGCATGGCTTAACGCAGCACCTCAAACAAATAAATCTGAACATATAAACCCGTGTTGTAATAAAATGAAATATACAATCATTGAAGGATTAACAAACTTTATCGGTCATTTTATCCAATAAGACTTCTTTGAAAAAAAATATTATTGTACCTTCGTCTTAAATTTTTGATGTTTTGCAAGAAACGGAAGCAATTCAAATTTAACATCTGCAACCATAGCAATTTTTTTAGAAAACAGAGAGTGAATCAGCCGCCTTACAACTAATCAAACTAAGAAACACCTATATCACCATTTTCGTGATATATAGTCTTATAAGATGCAAATTTTGTGAAAGAAATTCGGCGACATTATTTAAACTCAATGAATAAGATCCAAGTTTTGCACATCCTGAATAAAGTGAAATCAACAATTCCGTTAGCTTTCATTAACGATTAAACCATTATGAATAAATCATATAACAAATAAAATTTTCCGGTGAAAAATGTCCGTTATTGCCCCTTCCAAATGTTCCACTCAACTTTCACCTCTTTGATTTTTCCTTTTTCTTAAATGACATATCAAACATATCAAATGCAAGGAAGAGGGGGGAAGAGATTCCCTTTATTTTTGGTGCTGAAATTGACACCGTAACCCAAATTCAGAACAATCAAACATACAATATTTTCTGAAATAACTGTTATTTTCTTAACCATTGCTGTCAACTTCAAAATATGCAAAAACAATAAATAGTGAGCGAAATAAATTTCATTATTAAATTTATTGATCATTTTCTTTTGCAAGTGAACCCAAAACACCTGCGGGTATAGCTCTCGTTTCCACATCTGGAACCATTAAATTGAGTACAAAAACTTTTATTCTCTGTAGCATAACTTGTTAATCAGTGCTCCATATAGTTTTTTTTTTTTTTTTAAATTTGTTCTAAAAAATCAGTCAGTATAAGAGATTATGGAAAATTCACATATGGGGTTCAACAAAACTAAAAAATATCGAAGTCCATGCTGGCCGCTGCTTTCCAAAAACTGTGGGAAGAAAATCACTTCAGCAGCAAGTTCATCAAGCCGTCTATCGTTACTAGTATATACATAAAAGTAGTCACTAACGATCATCCCAAAACAATACAAAATGCCATGCGGTAAGCAAAAATTATGGACAAAATAAACCGACATATCATTTGATGCTACTCGTTTGTTTGGCATTTCTCAAATAAAATTTTTATGTCTGGTTTCAAGCCACATAAAACCTTACCTTCCACATTTTTTGGCTCATCATCGCCATCATCATCTCCGATATCAATTTCCTCTGGATTTTCTGTAACATTTGACTCGACTACATTAACAGCTCCTCGTACAAATTTGATACCAGCTCCGCCCACTGCCAACTTTGCGACACCTGTTTCTTCTTCTGCGATCTTTTGAGCGCGAGCTTCAAGCATCGCCATGCTATCACCAGCCGTGCTGGCTGAAATTAAATTTGAAATTTAAAAAACGACAAAAAATAATTATTGAAAACAAAGTCATCGTCAAATGCTCTCATGATAAATACTCTTTTAATGAGATACAATACAAGAGAATAATTAAGCAAACTAACGTTCATGTATGATTGTGCCTGTAGCTGCACCCGCTACTGTGGACAACATCTGTGCGCTCATGATATTAACGTTTGTGTTGTAAGTTGCCTGCACAGATCTTTTTATACGCAACATTTCCCTCACTGTATCTTCATTACCATGTTTCACTTCGAATTCTTTCCAAATTTCCCAGAAAATACCATGGACCTGAAATAAAAAGAAAAGTTAAAAAATGATTTATTCGAGATGAAAATTCATTCAATTTTAACAGCGAAATACAATCATATCGACTGTATTGATGCAAACATAGTCAACCGTTTATTTAAAACATAAAAAAATGCTAGCTATTTTTCTATTTCAGCAAAATTTTTATAATAATTCTCATTAGCACTTAAACTTAACAATAATTTCTAAAGAATTCATTTACCCGAGGGTCGCATATTTCAGAGCAGTGAGCATATATTGCTCGTGCTCGATCAATTTCACCTAATGTTCGTTCCATTTGTGCGAATCGAATACTCATCTCCCTTGAGAAATTAAAAAGACAATTTAGCTTCGAAAATTAAAAGCCATTGAATACCGAAAAAATAAACAAAAAACTCATTGCAACGAAAAAAACGAATATGATACCTCGACTGGTTTTCCGGAAGAACTTCAATAGCATGTTCAAATATTGGTCGTGTATATGTTAAACCGTACATGTTTGTCGCCTTTTTAATGTAGATATTAAACATCTGCAAATAAATAAAGTTCAATAAGTTAAATTCTTCTGCATCGATATTTCATAGAAAAACTAGCTTTCACATAAAATCATATTTCGCAGCGTCTTGGAATATCAGCAGAAAATTTCAGATAAACAATAATTTCATAAACCAGGAAGAAAAAAAAAACGTACACTGTACATTTCATGTTTTTCAACTGCAGTAGTCGCACGATTATAAATGTTCATTGCGTGCCGTGGCAAACCATATTCTTCTTCCAGTTTTGCATACAGTAAATAAAGCTCTAAAAATTTGACAGTAAATAAAGCTCTAAAATTTGACAAATTCAAATTCTAACGTACACTGCCGGTGTCAGTAATAGAGCTGCCAAAACATCGTGACATATATAATAGCATTAAATGTAAAATGAAATAAAAACATCTCAAAATATATCAAACCAAAACACCAATAATAATATTTTCAAACATTTTATTATAAAAACGGACAATCTTTTAAATTAGTCTAAAATGCTTACTCATTGCAAATTTTGGTGGACAATTTTCTAAGCACTGCTCGAAGAGGTCGCGCGCACGTTCCAGCTTCTTGCCACCCTTCAAAAAAAGATCAAATGGTTTAGATACAAAAAAAATTACGAAAAAGTAACCCTATAAATTGTATATCATTTTATAAAATGTTCTGCGTGAGCTTAAAATTATCCAGTTAAATAGAAATAAATAGTACATACATATCGTTTTAAAAATTTAACCAAATATACACTCCAAATTTCATTGACAATTGGCCATTTGAACAATGCTATACCTTTCTCATAAGCCTGAAAAAAAAGCCAGACATTTTCGTTCAGGTAATATGTTAATTTACGGATGATTTATTTCATTTGAATATTACGGAAGTACATTTAAAATGTGGTAAGAAACCCCAGTATTAAAGTTTTTATGTAGGGATAAAAAAGTGAATACCTACCTTAAAAGCGTTCTCAAAATAATTGTTTTCTTCTAAAAATTTAGCATAATTGACTACTATTTGTGGAGTAGCAATACGTAAATCAATAATCCTTTCATAAACAGCTTGGCAACTTTCAAGAGTACCAAATGCTTCTTCGATATCAGCATACAGAGACCAAATCTGAATTCAATTATTAGGATTCTAAAATACGGAAACTCTTTGATAAGAAACAAGGAAAATTTACAAATCAGTTTGAATTATTTTAAAATAAATAAGGCTGAAAAATTGAAGATCCGATAGTATTGTTCATTAGAACATTATAAGCCAAAATCGTTAACCTTTAAAGATTTGTATAACCGATTCTGTACTGGTTCCGTTTCATCAAAGTAATGAGCTCTTCGAGGTGGCATAGCAGTTGCTCGTTGCATTAACTTCCTAGCATGCTCAGGATTCCTGAACAATGTTAATAATATAAACATCGCAGTTGGTCTTGATGAAAAAATAGTTAACAAATTATAAGGAGACAATTTTACGTATAAAGTAATAACAGAAAAAGCATTATACTGCAAACTAACCGGTGGCGCAGTTCAAATTCAACATATTCACACCAAATCGATGCAAGATCATCCACTTTGGTGTAATCAGGTCTCAGCCCTCTTTCAAATATTAATTTAGCCTACAAACAGAAGCTGATCGAGTGTGAAGCATGTGAAAAGTGCTTGGCAAAAATTAAGTTGACAACAAATTAAAAATGTGTACAGAAAAATTGTAACAACTTCTCCAATTGAGTGATGAAATAAATATCACCACAAACACCAGAATGGTGGAAATTCTCTAATAAATAGACTGGTATAACTTTCCAAATAAGACATACTTCGTTCAACATGCCCTCTTGTTCATAAAATTTCGCGAAGCTTATCCAAATATTTGACAATTTACCAGTTTGTAGTTTAGGTTGCACCGTTCGCACACCTTGTTCATATGTCTCGATTTGCTATAAATTACAAGCAAGATAGTCGAATTTGGGCAAATGGCATTTCTAAGACAGGAAAATAAGACAACAATAATAATCTTAACACAACATTTAAAAACTGGAAATAATAAAAATGTAAAATAACTTTAAATTAGCATTCCTCACGTTAGTCCTACCTTTTTCTTATCGCCTTCATATAACTGGACACGATTTAACCATTCATATGCATTGTGAGGATTTTGACGCAGCAGGACGCTATTCAAAAGCAGCGGTCGACGGTCCATTAAATTCTCAAATCTGAAAACACTAGAATTTAATGACTTCGAAATCAGTCATTTTTTGGGATTCGTTTTTAGCGGCATACAAAGGGTATTATGGACAAATATTACCACGTTTAAAATGTTATACTGATTGCGAATGTGAGATTAGAATGCTGCCTTTAGAATACCTTGCAAAAAGAAGCTCCAATTCCAACTGTTGCTCTTCATCACTTGCAGTGTCCTCGTTATCTATTTCATCCATTTTTGCTGCTGTTGCACGTTCAGCAAATTTGGCATAAGCATCAAATATTTGCGTGAAATCTCGCACAGTTTTTACCGATATAAGTGATTCTTCATATATATCTCTTGCCTGCAGACAAATCTCATACTGCGAACTAATTTAAAGTGATCTATGGGCAACAAAGAACTCCCATATTATAAATTTGTGATTCATACTAGCATAGAAATTATTGTATTATTAGAGACCTAGCATAGCAATTATTGTAGCAAAACATGGAAAAATACATAATAAAATACTAACCCGTTCAAACTGTCCAGCTCTGATATAATATTCTGCTAGTGAACACCAGAGAAGTCCTACCTGATCGCTATATCTGAAATACCTCTTTATGAACTTAAATTCCCATCAAATTGCGCAATTCAGCTCACTGTGATTGACCAAATTCAAGTTCTACCTAATATTATTAGAGCTAACCTTTGTATGCCCTGTCGAATGATTGAGTCCGCATTCAGTGAATGCACTTTACTTGGATTTTTCGAAATCAATTCGCAGAGCCCAGTCCACAGCTGGAAAGAGAAAACAGATATAAGCATATATTTTTGATCACACAGGTACTATATATAAAGTGAAAATCATGCACGCAAAGACGAAAATTACTTGATGAGTTGTTTTGCCATGTTCGGAGTATGGCTTATCATCGTTTACAAGAATAGCAAGTTGCTGAGCAGCATCATCTAATTGATCAATTTTGCGTAAGTAATCAACGAAATCTTCGCGACACTTCGGTAGCAATTTCAAGTACCTAAAATAAAGTTCAATTAAATAAGTATTGTAGCATGCTAGTATATACTAACAAATGATGCAAATAATAACTAGTGCACTTATGAAAAATGTGAATTCAGAGAAACGTTTTCGAAACTGGAAATGAAAAATATTGCTGTTCAACCATTTTCTTTAAAAAGGCTAGTAACCAAGCAAAGGAAGATACGATCAAAACAGAAGGATTAAAAGTTAAAGATTTTCCGGTATATAATTAAAAGTATTTAGTTATATGTCGGGAAGTCATTAACTGGAAGGAAATGAAAAAAAAATATTCTGCTGATGTACGGTACAGCAGATTTGCAACAGCTTATAAATTAAAAAAAATGAAAACTTAACTTCTATAGACTCTAATTGTCGTTTCCGGAATTTCATGGCTTGTAACAAATTTGATATAAAGCGGCCAAATTCGATCATGCTGAGTAACTGGCAGTGCCCGTAAGGAGCGATCAAAAACCCGCCTAGTTTGCGTTACAAGACGTTGTAACGTTAAAAATTCACAGTATTCCATCCATATTCGAGGCATCTAAAACTGTTGTCATTAATAATAAATTAACTTCGTCGGTTGAGAAAGATTACAATGAATGGAAATTTGCTGTATATGGAAAGCCTATAAGAAACAACCCAGATCCAAAGGAATCTCCAAATCGTTTGTTCAGGTTTCCATGTCATCCCGTTTGATATAATTTACAAATAAATATAACAGTATCCAAATTGTTTAAACAAAGTTATCTAACCTTGTGCATGAAAACCAAAGCTCGTTCATAAGCATTGTTGACGTGATTATATGCTGGATCTGTAGGACACTTATTTACCACCTGTTTTCGACGAAATCGGAGATAATTATACCTAAAAATTCCATAACCATTCTTTGCCTGTTAGTAATCCAAAAATGAATGAAAAGAGTTAATACAATGGACAAAAACCAAGGATGCAATAAGTGGCGAGTACTGTGAAATTGAAGTAAGATACGAAATACTTTAATTAAATATATGCACATGATCATTTTTATTCGGAATAAAAGACTGCTAATCATTCCGTAAGAGGTAACTAGACTGGTAGGTCTGGGCGAACCAAATTTACATTCTTGAGTGTAGTAACTACGGATGATATAAAAAAGCGACCAATACCATAGTTTATAGCTGCCCGGCAGTTCCTTTAGAGCTCGTTCATAAACTAGATTGATTTGTTTTGATGGTGCTTTACATTTCTTCTTGTGTTCGATATATCTTAACCAGCTTCGAAGTGAAAATGGATTTTTGAGTATATCTTCCTCGAACCCGACATCTTCTTCTTCCTAACATAGAAAATTTAAATCTTTCTATAAGCTTTTGAATAATTATTAGAAGTGATTAAATCATAAATAAATCTTTTATGCTATTTCCTAATCATTTTTTATCATTTAAAACGGAAAATTTCAAAACCTACAAAAATCACTGATGCAAGTTTCTTGGTCCTCTCTACCTCATTAGCATAAGTACTGCTAGATGCTTCTGGAATCTGATCTGTCATTCTCCTGCAAAAAAATTCAATTTAACTGCTAAGCAATGAAAGAGAATAAACCGAATCCAGAGAGGTCAGAACTAAAAGTTATTGCGTGAATTAACATGTTATATATTCTACGATTTTTCTCAGCTAAGAATGTCAACTTAGTGACCCCTTCCGGAAATGGAAGGGAAGCGTTAAATACTTTCCACTCCCCATTCTCATCGCTCACATCCTACTTTCCCTTCTACCACGTAAAAAGTGAGAAAACTCTATCGCAATTCGATAATGAACCTCTGCTCATACTCTGCAACTTTTTCTTCTTAAATGAGAATTCTACTTCTGCTTGCCAATGCATATTTCGTTGCTTCTGCTCTTGTCTGCCACTGCTCATATTACCACCACTTCTGCCAGATCCGTCAACGTTTCCGAAGAGTTATCCTTATTGTGTCTGGTGGTGTGTATCCGTCCACTTGACTAATCACCAAATGGATAGGTAATGGATAGGATTGTATAATTAACACCATTGGATAGGTGAAACATACTGTTCATTTGAATACCTCTGGTATAACATAAAATTTACCATTAGATTGTAAATACTTTTGACAAACTTCTTGTAAATGATAAATTAAATACTTCTGATAGCTTTTTGCTAAAGGTCATCTATACTAATTAAATATGATAGTGGAAAAAGGAAAAATATCCGACGCATAAATTCTTTCCACTTATCTATCTTTCTCTCTCAATAGTCTTATCTTAATTTCTCAAAGAATGTTTGTGATGTCTGGAACTTAGGGTTATTGAACAATGATCCATACGTTGATCGATCTGATGGAGCAAACATTATGCCAATGATACAATGACACTTAAAAGTAGTCGGAATGAAGCACTGGTCCCATTGACAATACAATCCGTATGACTGTTTAATATATTTATGAAGATTTGAAGGATTTTATTTCCTAATTAATCAATATCAAAATCACCTCGACAATGGCAATAGCAATATGATTAACACTACCGAATTTTCGGTTTTGAAGTTTCTTTAAGTGATCGATTTATGTAAGAAAAATACATCAAAATAATTGGGAATGAATCATTGAATCAATTATTGATTCTTTTCCTTCATGATCTCCAAAAGGATTATTTTATACGAGAGCTTCACCAATCACAAGATATATGCATGTTTTCTTATTTATCATAACAAATAAGATTTTACAATCTCATTAATATTTTTCCTTAAATAATCATTTTGCTGTATCTCTGCTAATCCTTACATTTATTTATTCACATTCCATTGAAAACGACGTTTGCCTTTATTATTCCTTCATATTTAATCTCCTTAGTTTATCATAGGTCAATTAATCGAAAAAATGAAATGCAAAAATAGAATTGAAATTGCTACGATCATTTTATATATTGCTATTTTGAATAAATGATTTTATTTCCTTTTAAAAAAAATAATTACTTTAAACTGATTGTTTATTAATTTATATTTAAATTATAAGATAGCACAAGAAAACTGTACATTTATTAAGTAGGAAAACCTTTAAAAAATCTCTACAATTTAATCTTTTTTTCTATGTCTCCATGAACTGATAACTGATAACTGATAACTGATTTATGAATTTTTTAATGTATTAAAGTTAATGATTTGTTATTTATATTAATGGAAATTCTGATTATAGCCTGTAAGTTTTATATATGTAGATCGTTTATTTCCAGTTTTAATTGTCTTCAATTTCATCATCGAATTATACTTTATAAAAGAATTCGTTTTTATTTTCACATTGTATAGCACTAAGCAATACGATATAGTCATTGATTTTTGTGTGGAAAGTTAATTTTCAGTAATGGAATTGTCATATTTCGCTAATCACACTATCTCTTTTATTTATAAATATTAAAGTCTTTAAATTAATCAATGAAATGATACAATATATTATAAATCTCTCAATCACATAAGTATTCTGTCTTTTTTGGATATATCTTTTCTCACATTGTAGTATTGTAATATCATTGTATATTATAATATTATTAAAGATTTTGAAGACAATTCTCGAAATCGTTTTTTTTTTTCAATAAATTGATAATATTTTTAAAATTAACACTTTATTACAATAATTCTAGTTTCAGTTCAACCAATGATTTATTTATTTATTGGATGAAATCAAATTGAACAAGTTCTTTTGTCCATTATTGTAAATTCTTCAGTTGTTGTAATTAGCTGGATTTTATATATATATATATATATATATATATGATATTTTAGAGATAGAGAGAAAAGTTAAAGAATGATTGAAATGAGTTAGTTATTTGGAATTAGTAAAGAAAAGGATAATTAGTGTAAGAGTGATTGTATGTTATCGGGTAATCGTAGATAATCATTAATGATATAGCATTGTCCTCTACATACTGTTTGCTACAAATACTATCACTATCATCATCTTTTCATGAAATACAATATTTACGATGCGCATCTCTGTCACATCGAATAATAGAATGACTGCCCCTAAAAAGGCGTGACAATTTTTCTTTCGCCCTCAAAAAATTTGTTCCATTATCATTTTTCAATTTTTCATGCCTATAATTGTTTTATTGAGCTTCAGCTGGTTATATGTAACCAATGCTGCTACAACAGCTACTCAGGTTTGTTTTGCTAAATGGTTGAAATTTAAATCAATCGGTTTGAAATTTGATATATTACTGTTAATTGATTGTTCATTAGCTTCGGGTTAAGTTTCTAACCTCAGTAATACAATTTTATTTCAGAAGTTAATTGAAAAATGAATAAGAAAGATATTGAGCAATATCGTAAGCATTACATGTTTATTAAATCCTCTAATATTAATCAATTGAAGAGAGATCAGAAATTCCTTTATCATTTCTCTCGAATTCTCGTTATTATTATTATTTACCTTATTCTTTATAATCGATATGAAGAATTCTATTCTAATCCTTTGTTTTTTTTGAGTATATTCAAAATGATGCGAGAAATGGTACACGATGGATTTATGTTGAATTTTTTGACTGTTCGTCAATTCTTAAAATCAATGTGAATAAAATTCGAGCAGCGTTAGCTCGTTGGATCAACGAAGAATGTGCTACAGCCATTCAGTGTAATCTGAATAGTACGATGGAATTAAAAAATATCTTAGTTGGTAGTATTTTCTGCGGTACACCAAATAATTTCATTACATTTCTAGTGCTAAGGAATGCTACCGTTCATCCATCTTTAAAAGGTTATCATTTATATTATTTAACAATTCGATCAGTTAATAAATAAATAACCCTAGCTTACATGTCCTTCATCTTCTCTTCATTTCATTTTTATAGCTATACTATAATAATGCTGTGAATTTTAAAATATACAGTAACCAAAACTGAAATTTATATTTTAAATTTTCGTGGAATTTCTTGGTTAGCGATTTTAGTGTCGTCAGTAAAGTAACGCAGAAAACACATCATTTTGCTAATAGCAAACAAATGTAAACAAATGTATAACATTAGCATGTTATATAAATAACTATAATATTCCTGTAATTTCTTGAGTTTTATAAATTTCAATATTTTCAGTTAATCATCTTGATTTGAACATCGTTGGTAAAGTAATACAGTCCAGAGAACATTTATTATCTGTGTTACTTCACTCAGATCTCAAACTTGTCACAACACGAATATTCAATGAAGAGGAAGAGGGTAATATTACATGCGGTAATCTATGTTGTACGATCATAATTTTATCGAGTATATTTATTATTACATTTTTCATTATATACTTTATTCAGAGAAATTCTATGAAGCGCAAGTATCTAAGTCCAGCTCACTCTTTATTAGTACTACAACCGCTTCAGAATTAATTCAATATTGTTGTTAACATTGGATTTGGAGGGTTAATGAAGAGAATTATTAATGAGAATGTATGAAAGTGATAGCCACTACTAGATTGACACGAATTATTGCCACTTGTTAATCGCGTCTGATTTGCAAAAATTTCAAATTTAGAGTTAGTTATTTTGTTCCACAGAAAAACTCATAACGATAATGGTCTTTATCTCGCTTATAACTATTTTTTGCTAATCTTTTATCATAGAACTTTTATGAGCCTATAAATCAGTTATTAATGTGAAATAAAGTTATACAGAAACTTACAAGAAATTGTGGGCCTAAAATGTAGGCATCGAATGATAGAAAGCAAGAAGTAACAAAAAGTGCTAGTTGTTTGTCAAAGAATCATGCACCATAAACTGTTTATCTTCTTCCATTCTTAATAAACCATGATGCAATCTTGATTTTGAAACAAATTTTGAGATGAATTTTTTAACTGTAACTTTTAGTTTTCTTCTTTAGAGGAATCATTCTGCCAACGTGAAAAATCCATCACTGAACTGTAGAAACATGTAATGCAAAAAAGTACCGTAGTAATTCGTCATTTTATCAAATAACCTCAATTAGCAACACTTAGCATAACTTCTTCAACTGTCCCCAATCTTATGTTCCGGAAACTAACCTTCTTTTCCAATATGTATAATCCCTGTATTGATCCATTTTGAGCGGATCTTTTTGCTCTTGATTGCAGAAATACGTTCCGGTAGCAGAAATTTTCCATTATATCCATTAAATACCACTTTCAATTTATTAAAAAATGTCCCCGTTCATTTTTCACTTCTCAGTTTCAAAACTCAATAATAATTTCATATTTTTCTAAAGTTATAAAAAGGAAGAGCTAATAACGAGAATTATAGAGCCTGTGTTCTATCACTGAATAATTTCAAAAAAGCTGCAGGTATGCTTTTTAGGTATGCGGTATGCTATATTTTCAAACTTGACACTTTGAAAATATTTTCAAGGGCTGATTTTCAGAATATTATGAATGAATTTTTTTAAAAGCACAAATTTGCTATTACCAGACCATTAATTATACTGAATGAGCTAATGAAACTAATGGTTCTGGGACGGATCTAAAACAAATCAACGACATTTAACCCAAACTTTTTTTTTCGTATTTTTAATAAGCAGCCGTAAGTCTTACATTCGCAACAGATAAAAATGAACATAATTATAAATTGTAATCTCCTTTTTAATATCAAATAGATGTGGCATGCACTGCCGATGAGATGTAATCGTACTATCAATATAGGTGCACCAATACTGCAAGGTCGCAAAGTTCTCGATAACCAGTTCATGTATGAATTTGTCAAAATTTATTTCTAGATTATTTACCAATTCAAACTGAAGGGAAGAAACAGGAGATGGGATTTCAGAAATTTCGAACAATGAGTGTTTTATGGTATTTGATTTAAAAAATCCAGCTGATTCCGTTATATTCAAAGCCTTTCTAAAGAATATGGAGGAATTCTGAATTATTAACTGACTGATATATGACACTAAAATAACCGTAAATCAATGAAAACGACTTTTTACCACCAAAAATGTCCATGAAAAATTCTCAGCTATGAAAATTCACACTACTCGCGTTCAAATCAAAGGTCGACGAGAATAGGGAGATCGGGTCTTTTAAAACAATTGCTTCTTAACCGTCCATATCATGTTTAATATCGGCTGCGAAAAAAAAATTCAGTAAAATTTTGGCCACCAAAGAATCATGTTTTCGACATATTTTTAAGGCAGAAAGCAATCTTGAAACGCATTAGTTGCTTTCTGTAACATTGAACTTCACAAGGAATATATTCTAAAAAAATAGTGAAAAAACATATTATACTAAATAAAATGTGCAACAAAAATAGTCTTAAGTCGACAAAAAGATTTAACGATTTCAATCTTCAGGTAAAATTTCAAGTGGATAATATTTATCTCATATTTCGTAAGATCCGCTAGAGGTATTTTCCATTATGCTTCAAGTAACATTTCTGCGTACTGAAAAAAGAATGTTTACTTTCTGAAACCATTAAAATATGTGGATACAAGACCATTGTAATAAAACAATTTTGAGATTACTGCATTAAAACCTAATGAGTTATAAGTTGCTTTAGTAAATAGTAAATTAACTACATTAAATTACACATCGCACTGATAATAGATATTGACGTCACATCCCTCGCTTCCAAACTATGGCACCCACGTCAACAAATCAACATCTGAAACAATAAAAAAAAATTGAAATAGTGCTTCCGCATGACAACATTGGAAATGTTTCAAACATTAACAAAAAACTGTATATTTCAATCCTTACATTCTTCACTGATTAAGTAATCTAGCACAAGTCCAACGAATGATTTATGCACCTTTGATTGAATATTACCTGACTGAAAATACCTGAAATATGAAGAATAAGGAATTTCAAATATTAATTTTCTTAGGAAATATTAAAGCCTCTTAAAAAAAACAGTGAAAAAATGGAACGGCAGAAGCAAGAAGTAATACCATCCCAAATGAAAACCGCAGCTGGGGCACACACAAACGGTCCACTCATAATTCGGCCACCAAGTATCTGCTAGGTGAGACTGAAAAATATTTCTTTTTCTTCATGGATAATGTTTAATCAAATATGGGAACTACAGAACAATTATCCAGAGACAGCATGAAAATGAATGGAACTTCAATAAGACATCACTAAAGAAGCTTTGTGAAACACTTCTTGTGCACCTTAACAACTGTTATTCTAGTTTTATACCAGAATAAACCTTTTTAAGGATTAAAAGAAAAATTGGTGGTCCCAGTTATCGACTACTGCCTGGTGGAAAGAAAATGTAAACCGTGCTGCCGGATTTCATCACGTTGTGAGTATGTTTCGCTTTTTAAACCTAACAGTAAGGCAATTATTCCAGCAAAAAGAATTTTAAATAAGTAAAAGAATCATTAAGCACATTATTTTCACGCCAACAAAAACCATTCGGTAGTGAGCAAAGTTTCAGGATTTGCTTACCTTACCTGCAAGTCTCAGTTCAGCGCTTGAAGCGGTTATCACATCAAATTTTTCAGCTGAAAAAGTTACAAAAATAATGGGTAATAATATAATAAATGCAGAACGTGTTTTTTGCTTTACAATATTGCAGGGCTTAGAGTAAAAATTCAAACTGCAATATAATCCGTCTGATATTTAACCAACAGTAGACTAAATAAACTGCCAACAAAAAGCATCTCTTGGTGCTATCAAGGAATAATATGTATGAAATTATACGAAAGTTTGTTAGATTTATACATGAAGATTTAAACATACGGACGCCATTTTCGAACACTTGAACGAGTTGATTGCGGCCCAAAATGGTCATATTATATGAACGTATGGCTTTTACACTCTTTTCATTGGTAAGTGCCGAACCTTTGACAATCTCACGTCCGCAGTTACGACAAAGTAATGCCACAGATCCTGAAGAATAAACAATTCCACTTAAATTTCAAGTCATTTTAATGATTTAGCAGTCATGCAGAAAATTCGACACTATGATCAAAAACATGCAATTCATTAATAATCTATATGTTTTAAAATAAGATAAAGTTCTACATGATTAGAGCCAACTTTCGAATGAAATTAAACCATACCTGCACTGACAGTTAACACGACACACCACATCAACCATAGTAAGTACATATATCTATGATGCACCTGAATACTAATCAGCATGTTACCATCAACCATATCACCATCCCTCTCTCTCCCAACCCTGATCCTGATCCCGATCCCGTACTACCCACTAATGCCCATAAAGAAGACGAAAAGAAGAAGGAGCGAAATGAAAATGATGATCCGATGAAAAAGATGTAATGATATTAGTGGGATTGGTTTAAAATGAAGTACCATCAGAAATTTCAATTAATTTGAAACAGCATGTCAGAATGATGTCAATTGCATTTTCTGATTTAGCAAAGAGAATTCAATATTTCTTACAATTTCTTTTGGCTACAAATAATTCATCGATTGAAAATATTTCAAAGAAAAAAATAGTTAAGCTATTTAAATTTAGAGATAATACGCAATGAGAAATTTTTCTCTCACTCATTATTGATTTTTTATCGTATTATAATTGATTTATACAAGTATTTCAATAATCTTATCAGACTTTCAGTATGTTTTTATGTCATTTACGTTTTTAACATTTCATTTGATCTGGCATGTTTTTAACTTTTCGGGAAATTTCGATACCATTGGTTTGAATGTTTGTTTTGAGTGATCAGAAAAGGGCAATATCCGTTACACGCTGTAAAGTAGTAAGAGTAAGGAACTGTTAATTTCGTCAAGGTTGAAGATGACAATCGAGGATGAATGTTCTCGATGAACGCCAACTTACAATTTCTTGAATATTTCCCGAAGCTTCTGAACTTCCAGCTTCTGAATTTCTGAACTCCCGAAGCCTCTGATAGAGAGAAATGATAAACGGATGGAATGCGAAAAGAAAATATAACTCAATTCATTACTAACATCGTTATATTTGTAAAATTTGCTAATAATACTTAACAATTCCTCGTGCCATTACGATAATTAAATTTTTAGTTACGGTAAACTTATCCGAAAAAATTGATTTAACTACTTTCGACTATTTAACTACTTTTGATTTGACACAATGGCTGTCATCAAATTTTTATAATTCATCCTTGAATTTCTTGGAAAATATGAATGAATATAAGCACAAATTTATTAAATTTATATGAATTCAAGTTCGATATATGAATTGAAAAACTAACCATTGGTCAAATGGTAGTGTTCAATTTCCATTGAATGAAATTACATAGAAAACAATTGTACTCATAAAATATTCTGGAATATTGAAATATTTTCAATTAAAATTAATCTGTTTTTTTTTCATTCATTCTTTATTTATAGTTGCCAGCTGAACGATACCACAAATAGAAGAATAACGATGTCATAATATCATGTTGAAGATAGATGATATTAATTGTTAGATGTCGAAATCATTTTAATTCTTTTTATTCTTATCAATTTTACATTTTATGTGTATCAGTTTTGAAAGTTTATTTTTATCATCAAATGATATAATTTTTCTTCGTTTATTTTTATGTTAATTAATTCCTTTATTAGAAATAATTTATTCGTAGAAATTTGACATTTTTGTTATTATCATCAGTGTAAAAGATGGAATGAATGAAACTTAACAAAAGAGAGAGTGTTGAAAGAATTATTTTGGCAATTCTCATAACGACACGATAAGAAATAATATGAAAGGATAAAATATCACAACGAATGAATTCGAACATTCTTTTCAATCCATTCTTTCTTCCCTTCTATTTCCTTTTTTAGTTCAAAAGAAATAGGCAAAATTTACAGTTATTTTTAAAAGTCGGAAAAGTGAAATGGGAAAAAATTTATTCCCTATAATTGACAAAATTTAAAATGTTTAATAATGATTGAATGGAAAAACGAGTTTTCCTTACCAAAAATACATAACAAATCATTTTTCTAACAGTATTTAAAATAAAATTTAATAATTAATATTGTTTTAATGCTTCGATAATTGAAGAAAAAATTATGATTAAATGGAAAAGATATATGCTTTGTGAGGTGTATTTTATGAAATCTTAACTAATTATAATTATTTTAAATGAATTATAGTATCGCTAATTTATAAATTATTAAAACCAAAAGTGAAATATTTTCAACTTTTAGGATTTGATAAATCAATAATGAATGAATTTGAAATAACTATTATGAGTTTTGTTTTATAACGAATTGTTTACATGGGAGTAAAAAAACTGAATGCTTTTTCATTTCTTTAAAATCTTCCATAATCTCTCTGATGACATTAGAGAAGAGAAATATCCGCTTAACAATATTTCACTATTCACTATTGTTGAATAAATGTGAATCACAATTTACCTTTTGAAAAAATATTATGGAAGAGATATTTACATTTTATACTACAAAATAAATAATGTAAATTGGAAATTTAAAAAAAATCAAAAATTGAATAAGAACGTAATGAATAAATTTTCATACCTTTTCTACCACTAAACAAGCACATATCACATTTATAGAAGAGATTTATGTAATAATTTATTTGTTTATTTGTAAAGTAATAAAAGAAGAGAATTTAGGAGAAAATATTGAAATGAAATTTGATAACTCAATTCAATTTAGGTTATTTAAGCAAACAAACTCTCTTTAGATTAGTTAGACAATAGAAAGCTATTTAGATCAATTAAATAGCTCAATTCTGTTTCAGTTAATGATTGTGCCATATGTTTCATAAAACTAAAATGAATTATTTCGAAAATGAATCATTTGATGAAATTTGACTGTAAGACCTTTTCAATATATATTAGCAATGTACTACTAATCATGAAAAATTAGACGTGTCAGATCAGTTTTATACTAAATGATCGTAAGTGATGTAAAGATAATTTTAAAAAAATAAATGATGATGATGACATAGGTATGTAGACATTATGATCAATAATAATTGTGAGTTAAAAAAAAAGGTTAAAATGAACTGGCAATTTTTTATCATTGTAGATATCTTTTAGGGAACCGGTTCATTCATCAATCATTTCTAGTCAGTCATTATTGCAGTTTTGATTTGTGTATGAGATGAAATGTGGAAGTAGAGAGCGGGAGGAGAACGAGGTTCGGAGTATGAGAGGGAAAGGATGTGGGAGAGATGCGCGATCACTATCAACAGAATCTTTCTTCCGCAACTGTTTCAGCAGTAGTTGTAAATGGTAGGTATAGTAGAGATGGATATGGAGAAGATATAGGCAGATATCAAGTACAGCCATCTCAGTGTCAACGTTGTCAACTAGTGTCATCATCATTCCTGTCCTAATCGCACCAATCAACATCTTCATTTCTAACATTTTCATTTAATAGCTTAAAAATATTCGAATTAAACATTCATTAAATTTTACTTTTCCTATAATAGTACAGCATATGCTTTCTAAAATACCTTTTTGACCACTAGTCTGTACTCATATATTTGTTGTCATTCCACTCGATTCTACGCTCTCTTCTATCAACAAGTCAAACAAATACAATACCAAACTTTACGACAACTTTGGAGTAAAGATCCAATGACAATCTACCTCATTGACAGAAAGAAGATCGCAGCAGGAATATCGTCAATAGCTTTAGTCTATTCATTAAACCGTATTCCTCAACTATTCTCTTCTTCCACACACACTACCATTACTATTCATTACCGCTCATACACTAATTAAACATTGTTGCTTCAATAAAACTTCTCTGGAATCAACAGTGTCCCTGACCTTTGACCTTTCGTTTTTCTGTATATGACCTTCTTTTGCAACGGTTACACGAATATAAAAGCACTACCAACTGAAAATACAGTTGCTGCAGGTATATGTGCACATATATGCTTGTTCTAATACTGTTATTCACCAATTTACAAGGTTTGTTACCAATTTTAATTTACCTGAGGCGAACTTTTTTGAAACTTTCCGGAGCAATGTGATTTAATTTTATCGAAAGCTAATGAATTTCAGCATAAGTTTTAAATTTTTGAGATTATATTTTACATTTTTGATGATTCTGAAGTTTCTCACTTCTAAAATTTCCTTCTCACTTATTCTCTCAATATCTTTTAATTTTCACAACTTTGTTGAACTCAGATAAGAGATTTAGCTGATAAGAAACTGCCAAATGAAATGGATCGACCTGATTATTTTCAATTTCGCGAAAGAATTTTGATTATATATTTTGCTGATAGAATATAAACTGATAGTTTGGAAAATATCACATTTTTATTTTGCAAAAAATGTGTAGACTTCAAAAAAGGAGTGCATGAAAATGATCGAAAATGCCTTATGATTTCTTTGAGTGATTCGAGCATTGTCTGATTTCAGGCAGATAATTCAGAAATAAAAGTATATAATTTTTCGAAGCTCTTACAATGAAATTTGATTCTTCAATTCAATTTAAAAATAATTGAATTACTAGAAAATAATACATGTTTAATATATGATACACAAATTTCCACTTTTCATTTACCTATTTAAATTTAAAAGCTTCCAGTAATTCATGAAGGTTGTTATTGAAATATGTTTTCAACGTGGAAAAATTTTATCATAACTAATTAATTCTAATCTGTCTCATTTTCTTGTATACAAAAATATTTTTACTGAAGATTTGCTAGCTTAATGATTATTTTCTTCCGTAGATCATAATTAATCATCTACCACTTGATAATTAATAAATTCTATCTGACACATTCTACTTTCCGTCTCGATTCCGATCATAAATTACAACTTTGTTCTTTCTTATGTTTTCTTATCAATAAACAAACATATCATCATTTTTAACTGATAATGCTACAGATAACAATGATGATGATGTTATATGTCATTCAATCATTACTTGTCATTAGCCTCAAACAACTTAATCAATCATCTCATAAATGCATTTAATGTTGCCGAAGTTACCGTTTAGATTTTCAAATTTGATCATTCCATATTTTTATTGATAATTTATTTTGCAGTAAAAATCGAGATGAAGATATTTTTGTAGCACATTGTAAAAAATCGACTTTAGTTTTTAATTTTATTTTTAAATTATCAATTCATTTCATCAATTTGTTCGTATTGCGGGAATTTTAGAATCTTATTATCAGCGAATCTTTCCATTTAATCTATCGTGAAAGTATTAAGAAATTAACGAATAATTTGTTTAATTAACAAATTTTTTCATTTTAATTAGAATCAACGATTGCAAATTTTTAAATTTCATTCCTCTTTCTATAATTACATATTAGCGATAAATTTTGACCTTTAAACACTAATTTGATTCTTTTTTTTTGACCTAACCTCACTATTATTGTCATTTTTATCTGATCGCCACCTTTATCATCAATATCAACAATCTAATCATAAAAATTTATCGATGAAAATCAAAACGGTACTTATTAAATACAAATTAGATACTTCTATATCTCAGTTAAGAAAAATTAATCCAACAGATAAGAAAATTTAATCCAAATCTGTGAAATACATGAAGAAATTCTAGTTTTATATGTCCAATAAATTCAACTATTCTAAATTTTATTGCAACTATTAAACCACAACAATTCATTTTGTTTTATGGATTATTTAATTAAAATAAATTTGAATAAACTTGAAATTTTTTGATTTAAATTCAAAAATACATAAATTCATATTTATTGACGATATGAAAAATAATGTAATTAACAAATGAGTAATAAGGTAAGATATAAAGGTAGGATAAGACAACATTTAGTATACGTTTACATACCATTTAAATTTTATATCCATTATCATTCAAAAATGACCTTAATTTTCTACAGAAATTATAATCAGAAATAAGATTTATACATATGTGCACCGGTTTTGTGACATTTTTAAAGAATGTAAATACGCAAATTCCTATTAATTTTTTTTTAAATTGAAATTTAAGTGGTCTGTATGTACTGTAAGTAAAATGACAACTGAGAGATATTAACAATAATAAGATTAAGAAATTTAATTTTAAATTTTATAGTATAAATGATTTTATTTTATTGTAAATTTGTTGAACTTAACGTATAAATAATGTATGAGTCATTTTGTTTTTCGTTGATATCATGAAAACTTAGCAATGAATTTAAAGCTATTCATTTTCTGCTTTATTTTACTTTCAATCTTCTAATGAACTTGTGATTTTTCTCGACGTTAAGTAACGTGCGTGAGTATTCAAATAAGTAATATAACTGCTTTTGATGTTGATATATGTAAACAAATAGTTGACTTTAGTTTATTTCGTGAGTGACCACTCAAGAATTTCAGCCAATAGACACTTATCTTCATCTTATTACTTTCTTTTTACCATTCTTAAAGCTTGCGAATATAGTCTTTCTCATATTTGTCATTAAAACAATAAATGAACTTAATAATTTGAAATGTTAGAATTAAATGATTATACATTCAAAAAATAATGAAAGTCTGAAACATATGAAGTTTTGTAGAATTATTAAACTATAATTATAAGAACTTTTAAGAATGAAAAGCTTTTAACCATTGAAAATATTGCAAAAGTTGATTATACGATTATAATATTATTTTCGATTTTTTGTTTTAGTATAATTGGCTGTTAATATAATTATTAATGAGTAACTTAAAGTGAAATATGTTGAAAATAGTATTTCAAATTATTTTTGGATTAAAATTCACAAAAAGCGCTTGCTTATATTACTTATATTCTATTCATCGCTTATTGAATTATTATTTAATGAAATAAATTCTTATTTATCAAATCTTTTATAAATTTCAAATGAATTATAAACGAAAAAACATTTCCTTATAGTTTACAAATTTCAATGTTTCATTGATTCTTATTTGTTACGCATAGATAAGCTTGAATAGTTTTGAAAATTACACATTAATCCAGGTAATAGGTACTGTCAAATAATTCGTATCAAACTGATACTTGTATTTGAACAATATAAAAATTGATAATTATCTATGTAGAACGTTTAATCGGTCATTTAACGACAGCGAGGAAAAGGATTGGCGAGCTTTGTTCATGTCCTACATATCTATTTATTCGTTGTACAGAATCATTTGTTAACATGCAAAATAAATTACAAATATATAGTTAGGAAATGAACCTATCAATTATTATAATTTTCTTATTAGAAATCATTGAAATTTTGAATTGAAAAAAAAAATGAAGTAATACTTCAATTGCATTTATTTATTGTTATCGGAATTTTGTTACTTTCAACAAATCATCGATTTATTCATTCAATTAAATTATTCATCAAATATTTTTATTTCATCTTTGTTTTAGAAATATAAATTGAGATTGATTTTAAACTATCAGATTCAATTCTATAAACAAATTTCAGGATAAATACTTTTACTTCTGATTATGAATTAATCTTTTCATTTACTGATAGTTTAAAATGAAAATCAAATTGTTATGTAATAAATTTGCTTTTTTACGGTTTTGTAAAAGAGAAAAATGGAACAGTTCATCTGAGAAAGAATTTTATTTCCTAAATTATTGAGATGAAGAAATATCCTTTCGGGAATTCTCTTCTTTCTTTTTTGAGGCATCATTTGTTTACTAACAGGCAAGAATACATCACAAATTTACGGGAGGGAAGCGGAAATCATGCATGATTATTCGATCCGGATGAATAGTTAGGGGTCAGTAAACTAATGAATAATAAAACTATGAATAAGCAATAAGATATCAGTAGTAGCGAGAGTTCCTACTAAATTAATTACACTTATTTTAACTTCATAATTTATACTTTACATTTTCTTGATTGCGGTAATATTCGATGATTTGAGTTATTGGATCTAGATCTTACCTGAATTTTATCATTAATTTTCTTGCTAAGATAATTTTGATATTTTGCATTGTTTGATTACAATGTTCTTTTTTCAAAATATATTTTATTCATCCATCAATTGCCATCATATCACAACAAATAATATACTTTTTACTCTCACAATCTGAAATTGAAAAAGTGGCATTGAATATTTCATTCCTATAACCATCCTCATTCAATCATAAATAATTCCCGAAATTTTTCATTGTTGTAGAAAATAACTCATTGGTATACATCGCTAAACAAAAAACAACGAAATAAAAAAGATTGCAACAAAATTTCGTTCTTAAATTTCTTTACACTTAAATTATTTAACAAAAATTATGCTAAGAAATAAAATAAATTAAATTAATGTTTTATAGATGTAATATTTGGGGGGAAATTATGATCAAATTTGATAAGCTAATCATTATTATCATAGCAATATAGAACTGATATAATGAAAGTATTTGTGAATATGTTCAGCTGAATGATTTCTCAGAATTGATGATAATTTTATCGTATAAAAATGTTTGGCATAATTTTCTTCAATTGCATAATTCTGTGTAAAGGATAATAAAGCAAAAAAGGTTAACTGAAAAGTATAAATTATATAAGTAAACTTTCTATAAGTAAACCTATATAAGTAAATTATATAAGTAAAACCTTCTATAAGTAAACCTATATAAGTAAATTATATAAGTAAAACCTTTTATAAGTAAACCTATATAAGTAAATTATATAAGTAAAACCTTCTATAAGTAAACCTTCTATTCACTCCTTGCGGGAAATTTAATTATGCAAATATTTTAACGTAAAATTTTGAATCATTTCAAAAGTAATATTTTAAATTAAAACTAACAGAGAGAATGCGTTCATTTTCTTAATAAACATTAAAACTTTTCACATTTGAGTTGTGAACTAAAAAATACTAAAATAAAATTATTATAAATATGATAATAATAGCATTAAAAAGTTTTTGTTGGATTAATTTTGTGATTTATTGTTTTCAATTAACATTTAGTGTTAATGATAAAAAGACAAATTATCAGAATGCTAAATAATATTTTAGGTTTTCTTGCACTGCGACAATGTGAAAGTAATGTATGTTTAAATGGCGGAACATGCAAAGTAAATGAACACGATCGTAGTTTCCAGTGCTTTTGTCCAGCTGATTTCGAAGGATTGCTATGCGAGTCGGAAAAAGTTTGCTCATTGAAATGTCAGAACAATGGAATATGTATCTTTACTGACAATGGAAAATCAAAATGTAATTGCTTAGAAGGTATTTGACCTTTTTCTTATTCATTCATTCATTATTTCTTGTTCTTTTAAAGTTTGCAAAAATTTATTTAAAAAAGAAATAATTAAATCATTTGACCTTTTTCTTATTCATTCATTAGTTTCTTCTTTTAAAGTTTGCAATAAAAGTTTAAAGCAATAATTAAAAGGTATATGCAAATTTCTTCTTAGAGCCTAATAATAGCATGTATATATTATCATTGTTTAAAAAAAGAAATATTAATTTTGTCTAATTAATTTGGCTATTTAATTCATTATGGTATAAATTTAGTATCTAATTTAATCATTTTTATTTATCATTTAAGCAGTAAGCAATATTATTTTTTTATACTAATTTAATTTAAGAAATTATTTACTCTAATTACTCTAATTTTCATATTAAGACAATAATATTCCACTTATAAGATGACGATGTTAATTGCGCTCGTAAAATAAGCGCAAAAATGTCGTAAAATGAGGACTTAATAATAATCAGTTTTTCGACAATCACATCTCTCATTCTTCATCAATTTGTTTTATTAGTGAATTTATGAGTACTGTAGAAATGAATGTGTCACTGATGTCATCCCAAAAATTAACCATATTAAGGGGAAATTTTGTTCTATAACATCTATTATTATTAATAATTGATGATTTTAAAAGAGTAGTGAAAAAGAGAAATAATTGCTGGAAGTTGCAGAATTTTCGGGTGAATTATGTGAAATCAGTTCAATTGACTGCCAAGTTCAAGGCTGTTCAAATGATGAAAAGTATATTTCCTCATTGTTAACTTCATTCAAATATTAGCTAATTAAATTTACTAATTTATTAGGATATTAACTATTCGTTGTGATTTTTGATACATCTTCATATTTACTAGTAACAATTGCGAAATGATGAAATTTAAATTGAACCTAAAATTTTACAATTTATAGATGTATAATAACTGAGAAAGGAAAATGGCGCTGCATGCCTAATCAATGTATACCAAATCCATGTCAACATAATGCAACATGCATATCGGTTAAAGTAAGTGAGATGTTTTAGTATTATGCAAATTTGCTTATGTTAAGTAATGCATGCAGTTGATATGAAATAAATTAATGTTCTGTATGATTAACGATTATTTTCAGGCATTAATCAAATTAGGTTAGTTCACAGGAGCTAAGTTAGTTTCTTAGATATGATTATGCTAGGCTAGTTTGCAGGATACATTTGAGTGCACTTGCACTGATGGATTTGAAGGTGCATTATGTGCAGATGACATTGATGAATGTATGAACACACCTTGCAAAAATGATGCTATCTGTATGAATAACCTTGGCTCATTTATTTGTCTCTGCAAGGATGGCTTCCGAGGTTAATATTATTTTTTTTAGGTGCAAGCCATTACACTTAAAATCCAAAAGCGATAACATTTTTAAATTTAATTCATCTCTGTTCAGGAAAACAAATATAGATTAATTTTTTGAAATGGGAAAAAAATCTTTTTATTAATATAAATATCAATTTCTTGGCTATAATATCAATCTCTTGGCTCATTAACTTTCTATGTAATGATTGATTTTTTTGTGGGCATTATAATCCCTTATCTCCATCTCATGCATATTACCTCCTCCAATATTTTAATTGAATTAAGAATTAAATTCAGAAACAAAATTCACAAAGCGGTGAGAAAGTACTTATTTCAATTATATTTTTAAGGCACTCTATGCGAAGAGAATACATTATGTAATCCCAATCCATGCTTCAATGATGGAATCTGTAGTATTATCGATGGTTTGTATCATTGTAGCTGTAGACCTGGTTTTACCTCTAATCGATGTCAGGTAAACGCTTGTGTGGCTAATTATAGTCAATCAAATGATGTACTGCGACAAAGGAGAATTTGCCAATTTTAATTTATTGCATGCCGAGAAATACCATCAATTATCGGCAAATGTTATTTCATCCATTTTTCATTTCTTCCTATTTTATTTACTCCAAAATGGCTTTAAATTATTTTATATCTCATTTAGGGAATTGTTCGATATTTGAATGTGATAATAATTTTTGAAAATTAATAGCTTCTAATAACATCATTTTCGCATTTACATTCATTTCCATAGAAACCCATTAGTTTTCATTAAAAAAATAATTTAAAGATGAAAAAATAAATAAAAAAAAAACATTTTGTTGAATTAATTATTTAATTATTTTCTTTTAAAATATTTTAGAAAGAAAATTTTGCAGGAACGAATTGAGGAGAAATGCAATTGCAAGAGTGATAAGCAAATTTGTATCAATGGAATATGCAAATGTCCTGATGGCTTTATGGTAACGATATTGATAAAAGATTTTGTGCTATTGCTATAGATTTCAAAGAAAATCAAACTTCTGATTTAAGGTATAATAAACTATAGGGCAAAGATTGTGATCAACCGCTATCATGGTCATGTGTAAGAAATGAAAGCTGTGAGAATGGCGGTACTTGTCTTGAAACTGCTGGTAGTTGCTTATGTCCACCTGCTTTCACAGGTATACGCTGTGAACATGGGCTTGAATGCACCGTTGATGGGTATCATCTTTATTTTCATCAATACAAATTTTTATAATTATCATACCAACAAGATAAAGTAGATATTAACTTCCAACAAACCGTATTACTTTGAAGATAATGTAAAAACTATTTTTGGATTAAAATTAAATTATAAATAAAATTGTCTTATATGTTTATCTGTACGAATTTTAGCAACCCTTGCATACATGGCACCTGTATATGGTCTGTAAATGGAGCTATCTGTAATTGCAAAAATGGTTTTGAGGGAAAAAATTGCGAAAGAAATGTTTTAGAAATGCTCGACCCATGTTTGCACAAAAATTGTAATGCAGGTGCTTCTTTTACTTTCAGACTTATCTTTGCGTCAATGTTTTTTGAAATGAAGATAAGATACCATTTCTCCGTTCGTAGTGATAACTACGTTTCACCAAAAATCCCATAAGTGAAGAAGTGAATCTTCTAAGTCAGTTAAAATCATCAGTTTTATTAATAGATTTATTATTCATTTACCTTTTAGCAAATCTTCAATTAGTTTTTTTATCAGGTCAGTGCATAAATAAGGATGATTCAGCAATTTGTATTTGTCCGGAAGGGAATTCAGGCGAATTTTGTGAAAATACGGATATTTGTAAAACAAAGCCATGTATGAATGGTGGCAGATGTATTATTGACTTTACGAGTAAGTTATAGAAATGCGATTTGTTATTTCACAACGTCTATTTCTTATTCTACTTATTACATAGTATTTTGCTTCATATTATCTTTCGTAATTTGATTTTAACATTTTCGTTGCGTTAAATTTGGTTAGTTTCAAAAAACTTCATACCTTAGCATGGATTTTTATTTAATTTAGATCAAAACCATGAAAGTGATCGTTAAGAAAAAAACAGACATTGTAGTTGTAAAAAGTTACTTTAATACATTTTCAGATACGTCTAACTTTAAGTGTATTTGTGATAAACACTTCAGCGGTACACTTTGTGAACTAGCAGTACACGAGACGGAATGTGTACCGGAGTGTATCGCAGGTGAAACTTGTGAAGAAAGAGATGGTACTTTTAACTGCATTGAAGTAAGAGATTTATCTGTGATCAAAGAAATAAACGCTATCTTTTCTTCTTAACAATCATTTATATCTCTCTCTGTCAAATTCTGTCTATTCTAAATGATTCTTCTGAAGCAATTACTTTTGTATCTGAGTTTTTTTAAAGTAACCCTAAATACTTTCCAGAAATGCAGATTTCAGGCTCAAATAACTTGTGATGATTGTGTACATTCATTTCGATGTATTGAAAATGATAAAAATGCAGTATGCGTTTGTGATACCTCGTGGACTGGACTAAAATGTGATCGTCAAATTGAGGTTTGAATAATTTTTCTCAATTCATAATGAACACAGAGTAAATTGCATTAAATGCAATATTGCAGAATGATGAAATGATATGATAAAATCATACAAGTGATCAGTAAAGGGGATTTTGTTTATTAACATATTTATTGGCGATGTATTTCACAAAAGTTAAAAATTAAGTCTCAGTAAAACCTAACAGAAGATATCTCTGGTCAATTTATTTCATGCGTTTACAGGAATGTCAAAATCTATCCTGTACCCAATATCAGATATGTCGAAATGAGCTTACAAGTTCTGGAACAATAGCCTCTTGTGGATGTGCACCAGGCCTAACTGGAATAGATTGTACCATAAATAGTGCTGTAACATTTCATAATGCTTCATTCTTTCTCTATCAATCATCAAATAATATTATCGGGTATGTTTCTTTCCTTTTTCCATATTTTTCTCTTGCACTTATTAGTACCAAATTTAAATAAATTTCATTTTCATTCAATTCATCTTCACATGATCTGTTGAACTCTTTGCTCATCCGATGAAATTTATTTTTCGCTCAAATTTTTAACTTCTTTATATGAAATGCAAAACATACTTGAAATTAAATAGAGACAAATTGACGAAAATGTAAAAGAATTCTTATCTCTCATTAACTTTTTTTTTAGATTACCACAGTCTGATTATACATTAAAGGTTTCATTTCGGACAACTGTAGATGATACGCATATCGTATCAACAGAAGATATTTTAAGTCAAATACAATTTGCTTTAAACATACGAAACGGCTATTTATATGGTAACTTCACTGATTTTGTTTATCGAAAATTGTTGCCATTTGCTGTAAATGACGATCACTGGTATACTGTATTGTTCAATAATACTAATAAGGTTTGAAATTTGCAATTTTAATTGATTTTCTGAAGTCATCCAATTGTTCGGTACTTGCAAGGTTAACAGCGATACATATCTGAATTAATTGTAAATCGAATTTAAATAACACTGAAATTATTTAATTCAACTAATTGTCAACTTTTAATGATTTAAATTGTACTTAATCTTTTATCATTCTCAATTTTTTTAAAATATTGCAGCATAAAAGTTGTATTGTGTTGATAACTTCATTACATTACTATCACTTATATAAGGAAGTGTTCAGAATGGGTTTTTTAGTGAAATAACTTTAGAAAATTAATTGTTAAATCCAATATTAATAAATGCAGAAGAATTTCAATCATTGAAATTACAAATTTTTTTTTCACAATTTCATTCTCAGATTGTTTTGCTCGAAATACGCGAAGGAGATTTTGTTTTATCGCGTATAAAAATGAAGGAACAAAAAAATATGGGGATTTATTGGACACGGATAGGTAAAGGTCGAACAGATGGTTTCAGAGGTTGTATTCGTGATCTATTTATCAATGGAGAATTCATTGATATGCTCAAATCAGCGTAAGTATTATAAATATCAAAATGTATAAACCAGTTTATTTTTCTTTAAGTTACTGTATTCAAAAATCAATGAAATTAACATTTATTTGATGTGCAGTTTAAATAATGAATTAGTAAAGATCAAAAAAGATTTTATGCATTAAATTATATAAGAAATCATTATTAGCAATGGATAATTAAATCAAAAGTTAATCAATTAGAGAATTTCCAAATATAATTGTTCAATTATAGTAATGTATTTGGAGTGGTTAAAGGATGTCAACGTTCCGAATTATGTTCTCCTAATCCATGCCAAAATAGTGGCATTTGCGTTGATCAGTGGGATGAATTTCGTTGTGAATGTAAAAAACCATTCTTATCACCATATTGTATACAACAAACAGATGAAGTAACATTTGGATATGATAATTTGAAATCACGTTTGGAATTAGATGCAGAACAAAATTTGGAAGATATTAAACTAAATACAAATATTGATTTCTTGATGAGGAGTAATAAACCCAATGGAACATTGTTGTATCTCGGTGAAAAGGTATATTGCATTTACTAAACCTAATATTCAACAAACAATGTCTGTCCTTTTTATATTTTTTAAGAGCTTCTTATCATCTAATTATTTAAAAGTTTTAGCTGAAGTTTGAGAGAAAAAAAATGTGAGGAGCGCTTATTTTCGTTGTTAGATATTATGGATTCAAATAATTTAAAACATGGAAGGTATCGCAGATGCGGATTATGGTGGAAAATTTTTTCAGAGTATTTTTTATTTAGGATGATGATGATAATGGTATTGGAACCTTCTTAGTGCTAGAAATTCTCAATGGTTCTTTAAATATACGAACACGTTTGGGAGGCAAAAAAGTGTTCGTAAGAAGTATATCAGATAAAATCGATGATAATAAAGTGCATTTGATAAATTTAATCAGAGATCGGAATAATTTCACTGTAAGCTTCTATTTTTATTCCTGATTTTTTATATTTCCTTCAAAAATTTCACTGAATTATTTTCACACTTTACTTTATTGGATGCACTACGCATATTTCCATTCATAATTGTACGGTTAAAATGAGTTATACCGTTTCATACTATAAAAGTTCAGTGTTGAAGTCATATTTGCTAACTGAGAAGATAAAATAATTAAATTTACAGCTTGAATGTTAAGTTGTTATTTTACTATTTTTTCTCTATACAGATTACAATAGATGACATGGAAGAAACAAAATTCAACGTTGAAAATCGTTTTGATCATCCGTTACTAGCAGATACATTAATTTTGGGTAGCAGTGAAAATTTACCTATCGATGCATTTTCAAATAATGACTACTTCAAAGGAACACTACAAGATTTGCGTATTAACAACCATTTGGTTCCTCTTACAACACTACCCGCTGATATTAAAATACAGCAATTTGGTGTTCCGATCAAAGAGGATAATATTCTTCAGGTCATTTTAAATTGTAGTAAAGTAAAAGTAAAAATTTTTCTTTTGTAATTTTTTTTCTCTCGTATATTTGCCGAAACTAAAAAATTTGATATGATCAATAAAAATTATTTTTACATGTTAACTGGTTATTAATTTTTTTAAAGGTTAGTGGTGTGAAATTAATAAGAATGTTGAGAGAGAAAATCGTTTATTAGTTTAATGTGATTTGTAATTACACTGCTACTCTTAATGATGAAACCATATGCGCGTTATTGTTATTTCATGAATGTTTTTTTTAACCCACTGATTTAAAATGGAAAGAACCACTGGCATAATTCTTTAAATTTTTGAAGTTTTTTCCAAATCTATAAGTAGAATAATTTTTTGTGTAAAATATTATTTTTTCTTTTTATTTCATTCAAATACATTTTGCAGGGAACAGTGTCAGATGATATTTGCACTCTTTTAAAACCATGCGTGAATGGAGAATGCTTAAATACGTTTAACGATTTTGAATGCATATGTGAGTATTCATGGGTTGGAAAACATTGTAATGAAACTGATTATTGTGCACTTTCATCTTGTAGCGCAAATGCAACGTGTACTAATTACAACGGTGGTTATGTTTGTAAGTTCATCTATCATTTTATATTATTATTTTTAAATGCTATTTAACTCAGTCTTACTTAATTTTTTAATAAAAAAAACACAAAAATTTTAATAAAGACGATCATAATGATGCGATGATTGTTGACAGGCAGTTCACCAGCAACATTTGTATCTACATCATTTGCAAAATTTAAATTGGAGAATGGTGGTGCTATGAAGGATATTTCGAAACCCTCACAGATTAGTTTTGTGCTACGAACTCGTTCATTATCAGGTCAAATTATTCACTTGGTAAGTTTTATTTTAATTTTATAATGATGAAATTTCTTATAATACAGTAAATTGGAGCCATTATGCTCTTGCAAATATGAAAGATTTTCTTTTATCATTCTTACTGCATATATAATCTTGTCGCGTATAATGCACAGCTTGTCGCATTCCTTTTTTAGAAAACTTCAACTTCTTGGCTATCTATCTCACTAAATGATGGCTTACTTATTTATGATGCACTGACAAATGATGATATGAAACAGCAAAGTTTTACAAATCTGATAGTAAATGATGGTGCAAAGCATAGTATCGATATCAATCAAAATGGTTTATATATCGATGAGAAGCTTAGTGCCAAGATTTCATCGTTGATCTTACCAATCAACACATTTGATTCCACTGATAACTTTACATTAATAATTGGACAACGAAATGATGAAATGCCATCATTCGATGTATGTGAATTTATTTGAGCATAATTTTTTTTAATTTAATTTTGTTTTATCTTTAAGTGATTTTTTTTTTCAGAAATGGAACCAATATCCGTTCCAAAACTTTCCCATTAGTTGCATCTGATAACTGTCGATATTAATTATTATCGTTTGTTGAATCAATCACCTCTTTTTTTTGCAAAGTGAATTTTTATCTGATATAGGAATTTTTTTAGATAATAACAAATTCTATTTCAGGGTTGTCTGGAAAATGTACAAATTGGAATAGCTCCACCGATTTCATTTTTTGTTGATAAACAAGCTGGTGGTCTATTGGAAAGCACCACACATTTTAAGTTAATAAAGCGTCGAAATATCATCGATAATCGTTGCTACGCTGACGATCTTTGTGGTTTAGCAAATCCATGCAAAAATGAAGCAATTTGTCGTGATTTATGGAATAAAAGAATATGCGAATGTAGGCCTGGATTTACTGGCATTTTTTGTGAGGTCAACATTCTCTTCAAATCATAATAATGAATTTTCTTTTTTCCTGTTCATCTATTATTTTTATATTAGGCTAGTTAGATTTCATGTTTATGATTTATATTTTCTACTTATGAATTTTTTCTTTTTAGAGACTATTAATCAGAGAGTTTTCGACATGAAATAATACCATTTTAGCTTTGTTGATGTTGCAGGAACGAATTGATAGATGTATAAATCATACTTGTAAATTTGGCATATGTGTCAATGATGTTGATGAATATAGGTGAATTTTAATGCTTTTCTTAATTATTTGTAGTTTTTTTAAAACAAGTAATTTAAGAAAGAAGGTTTAATTGGTCAAATGCTTTTCGTAATTATCAAGGTAAAATCTATAATATTATGGGTAAAGAAATCTAATTAAAACTTTAAAATTATTATACTTCCGGTTTAATAAGCTTTTTTTCAATAAATTATTACAGGTGCGTATGTTTGCCAGGATATGATGGAGAATTTTGTGATAAAGAAATAGATTTATGTAAATTATCACCATGTTTGAATGGTGGAAACTGTACATTGTTTAAGGGCAAATACAACTGTCATTGTCCATTTGACTTTGTCGGATCACGTTGCCAAGCACTTGTAAGAATTTCACATGCATTTTATGATAAAGCAATGAAAGGAATAGAGCTTCTGAACTGATCAATTAATATAATGATCAAGTTATAAGGCATTACTTCAATCTTTTGAGTTGCAATGTTTTTTTCTTTTTATAGAAATCATCCAAATGCATTCCTTCGCCATGTGAAAATGGAGCGAACTGTACAATAGTTCAGGTTAGGTATTATTCATTTTTATTTGAAAAGAAAAAATAGCATTTAATATTTATGAAATATGAAGGAAGATGAATTTCATTTAAGAGAGATATAATTTACTTTCATATTAATGGGCTGCAGAAAATCATAGATAAATTTGAATTAAATCCAGATCGTTATTTTTTAAAAAGTACCGCAAAATTCTGTAAGAAAGTTTTTTAATATCACAAATTGTTGAGGGGGCAAGTAAAAATTTTCACAAGTGAATAGAATGTTTTATTATGTATTTAATATTTTAGGATACATTCAAATGCGATTGCCCACCAGGTTTTGATGGTATGCTTTGTGATATGCAAAGAGATATGTGTGAGTTAAATCCATGCAAAAATGGAGCGACATGCTTATCAAAAGATGGCGATTTTAAATGCATATGTGCCATTGGTTATGAAGGTATTCATTTTATTTTAAATTGCTTAATTGCTGCAAAGCTGATCGAGCTGTTTTTTTGCACCTGGGAATTTTCCACTCACCAGAAAAATACAAATGAAATGAGCAAGAAAAAAGTACAGCTAAAAAGATTACGTAAATTTTTCCAAAATGATGTTATCCTAATTTTATGGGTATTATTCGAATAAATTCAGCGCTGCTTGCTAATTAGAATTATTTTATGGAATTGGAAAATATGCAAAGCGCGAATTGTTAACACTAAGTAATCTTCTGCCCCATGATATTAGACTAATAAAATTTAATTTTGTTGCACATTTTAAAATAATAAGATTAACTATAAAATAATATTCATTATTTTTGTCGTATTATGCAATATGATACATATAGTTCATCATTTTTATAATATCTTTTCCAACGTTGTTGTTTATTTACATTTGCAGGTCGTTTCTGTGATGAAATGAAAGATTACTGTGATTCATTACCTTGTGTACATGGACAATGTAAAACAATAACTGATAATTTCTTGTGTGATTGTGAATCAGGTTGGAGCGGTGAACATTGTGATGTTGATATCGATGAATGTATACGATTTCCTTGCGAAAATGATGGTAATTGTACTAATACACCTGGATCATATCAATGTAGCTGCGATAGCTATTATTTAGGTTTATTTTTTATTACACTTCTTTTAAAATCCTATTTAATAACAATCATTCATCAATTTTCAAAAAATTCAAATACTTCTTGGATACTATTAAAGCTTCGGCTTCGTATCACTTTTATTAGTAATTCTTTCGCCGGTCGCTAAAGATATGGAAGAGCTTTTTTTTAATATGCTTCAACATTGCTTAATTATAAGACCTTCATTTGATAACAATAAATTTCGAGATTTTAGGGGATCGTTGTGAAATAGTGGGCAGTTGTGTACAGGGACCATGTGGTGATAACGGTAATTGCATACAGCAAACATCAACTGCACATTCATGTGTCTGTAGACAGGGGTATACTGGTGATATATGTGATATTATGATTGATTACTGTAGTTCAAATCCGTGTATGAATGGTGCTACCTGCCAAGGGTTCATCGGTGGCTTCAATTGCTTATGCTTACCTGGTTTTACAGGTTATTTGATTATAATAAGAACTCTTTCTAAATTCAGCATTAATGAAAGAAAAGGAAATTTTATTAAAGATTTTACTTATCATCTTCTCTCTAGAAGTCTTTTTTACTGAATTTCTTGAAGATAAGATTTAAAAATTCTTCTATTCCTTTCTCAAAGCACTTCTTTGAATTCCCACAAATAATTAAAAGATAGAACAAAATTTTTCTTTAAAAAAGTTTGATATTTTTCTTTCGTAGAAACTATTGGAGGACAAATAAATAAAATTTTGATGTTGCAAAAATTAAATTTCAATAATTTTGGAACATCCAAAGATACCGTTAACAGTTTCATTCAGTTTCATCTTAACATACATCACAATTTAAACGTTGATTGATTAAAGGAGAAACGTGTTCAGTGGATATTGATGATTGTGTTAGTGAAGTATGCCAGAATAATGGAAGTTGTATGGATCGCGTAAATGGATACGAATGTAATTGTGAAGGTACAGGTTATCAAGGTAACCACTGCACCGAAGATATCAATGAATGTGATCAGGGTGTTTGTGTGTACGGTAGATGCATCAACTTGATTGGCTCATACAATTGTGTTTGCGATATCGGTTAGTTTGTTTAGCAACGAAATGCTGTACAATGAACTATATAGAATAATGATTATTTTAGGCTATATTGGAAAAGAATGGATCTTGATTATTTTAGGATATATTGGAAAACAATGCACTGTAGAAGATCCATGCATTCCGGATGATCTAAATCGAACGAGACATGATTGTGTGCATGGTATATGCGTGCATCCTACAGTTAGCATAAAGAATAATAGAGAAGTGGCAAGTTATGAATGCAAATGTGAATTTGGCTATGGCGGAGAGCATTGTATTCATTTAATTGAAAAGAGAAGGTATATTTCAGTTCATTTCAATTTTCTATTTATACTAATTAATTCTTTCAATTTTATTAATGATTGCAAATCTTATAAAATATGAGATTTTATTCTTCCAATATGCTATGTATTTCATGCTGTTATTTTAATATGTGCTCTAGAATATTGGAAGTATCGGCTAATTTAAATAGCAGCTTTACAATTTATGAAATCTTTACAAATTAACTTCATTTAATTGCTCTGAAGGATTACTTCGAATTTGGTGAATAACGAAGACTATGAAAATAGCATGATAGCTATAACTTAGACTTTCTCTTTTATTAATTCGACCCATAAAATTTTAGATCTGTCTCATTAGGATACATAGTTGGGCCAATATTGGCCCTTGTAATTGCATTACTTATCATTGGTTTCGTATTATTGGCAGTAGTAATGATTCGTGGACGACGTGCAACTCAGGGTACCTATAGTCCATCACATCATGAAAGTAGTATTTCACGAATGCCGGTTAGATTTAAATTTGTTTTTGTTTTCATCTCTATTGCTACTTTTAATTCCATTTTTAAATAGAAAGCTGGAAAAGTAATGGCTTAAAATAAAACAGATTAATTTATAAAATTAGATATCAGGAAATGATGATGAAAAATTGATAAAAATAAAATGTATAAAAATATTAAAAGTATTTCATATGATACAGATAGTTTTCCATGTTTCAGATGAATTCAATGCTCAAATCACCACCTAAGGAAAGGCTGATATAATAATAATAGAGAGTAATCGTTATGAAAATAATCAATTCATATCATCTTTCTTCTTTTTACGGGTTTAACGATGTGCCTTCATCTATTCTTAACTATTTTCTTTTTTCCTTATTCTCATTATTGTGTTCAACAATTGTATGATTTAATATTTACTAAATATATGTGATGAGCATAATCGTTTATTTTGGTAAATTTACTTAATAAACTGAAATACATACAATTGAAAAACTTTTTTAAAAGTATTAGATTAAGAGAATATATTTCAATATCCAATCGAAATATTCCAAGCCAAATATTATCTAATTTGCAAGAATGATTCGTACATTATTTGTTTTCTTCGCTGTTTTTCAGCGAAAAACTATAAAATATGAATTTGTGTTTTGACAGCTTTAAAATTATTCGTTTCCTTTATATTCTTCTGTTTAACACTAATATTTACAATGGAACATATCATTTCATCATTTAAATTCTGGGTATATATGTATAAAATTGTTACTTATTTGGTGGTTTTTAGTGAATAACTGAAAGATAATAACTAATCGCAAGTAAAATATAATATTCGACAATGACAAAATCAAAACTGCATAATATGGAATTTCTTAAATTTAATGTGAAAGTAACTTTGAATTTCGAGTCACCGTAATCTTTTTGCATTAATCAGTTCTTTATAAGAAGAAAAAGTTTGCATATTTCAAGTAAAAATATGCTTGTTAAATAATCTTACCTTTTATGTTATTATCTCTTTTTTGAGTTGAAGCAACTGGAGAATTTAAAATTCAAAAACAAAGCGCAATGACTTTCACAATACTGCATGCATGCATTAGCACCACTTTATTGTATTATGAGTGATATGTTAAAAAGAGATAAAGTAAAGTAACAACTTAATTTCCATTCATTTTGCTTCCTTTTTTGCCAACTTTTAGAATGACATGCCCTTTTCTTATCACTTATCATAATTTGCGCTTCTCTCTTCTCAAACTTTTCTCGGACTATTGGTATTAGAAGTTTCCGATGATCAATAATGATTTAATGGAAATTTTACGCCTTTTATTTCTGTTTGCTCAAGGTATTGCAATTACGAATTTTGCTAATTTCAGCAGAAATGATACATACAGCGAATATCATAAAATTAACTTTTTGTCCAAACAACTTTCCGAACTTCTCATCTGTGACAAAAATCACCGGCTTATCTGATTAGTCATACGTAAATTTCCGGCCACTACTATCATACCTTCCACCCTTCTTTGACGTTTTAAGCTTACCATTATACTTGGAAGATCTTATAAGATTATAATGAAATAATTAGATCTATTTGGCTAGCAATGTTAGAAATACTGCAACGTAAATATCGTCCGTTGATGACTAAGTAAATACTTCCATGTTTTGCTGAGCACTTCCGATGCACCAATCATTACAGTCATATTCGTTGTGAATGGATGGATGCATTCATGATAATAAGCATTTTTCTCATAATAATTAGTCATTAATTAATTACTCATTCAGTGAAACCTCAGTGAAATCTTTATATTTGAAAAGTAATAAATGTATTTCAAGAAAAAGTTGCATATGGTACCAAGCAGAATAGTAGCATTTTTCTTCGAATTAGTCATTTAATATTACTATTCACAGATTGAATTACAGTTTGAGATCAAAGTATCACTGAATTTTCATGCAATATTTAATACCTCTAAAGAAATATCAATTATGCCATTGATGACAGCAAAAAGAACAGGTAAGCACTGGCAAGGCAATTCAGGTAGAGATTGAAATCCTATACTACTATATCAATGCTGAATTAATTCAAATAAAGCTAATAATTTGATGATTAGTTAAGGATATTGGTAAATGTGAAGTGATCATATATCTATCTATAATATCTACAATATTAAGCAATATTATCTACAAATTTTGCTGATATTAAAATTATACAAAAGGAGATTAGAATCGATCACAACAAAGATAATAATGGAATTGAGTGAGAGAGAATTGAGATTTGTTTCAATTTCATAATGAATGATTAATACAATCATTAAGCAACAAATCATGAAAGATTTTGGCGAATGGTTATTTCAATTTTGTGATATGTTCAGAATAAAAAGTGATTTCCGTATAGTATCTTCAGGGTCAGAAATAACATTACTGTTACATAACAAATTACACCACTCTGCCAAATGATTTCATTATTAGCACATATTGCTTTAGACGTTGAATTGCCATTTTTGATTTTCGTTACGGTAGTAGAAGTTGTCCGTGAATGAGTTATCCTTAAGTATTACTTCAATTATATCTTGCAAGCGTAACTTTAAATTAAAATTTAAGTTAAATAAAAAATTGGATTAGAGAAAATGTTTTTCACACTTTTCTAATAATTGAATATAATACATATTTTTTTCGACTTCAATCTAAATATCATCCCGATACCTATTATTGATAAGAAATTGTTGCATTTAATCGATAAAATATTTCAATCTTTTTTGGTATGTGACAAATGGCAAATAATTGAAATGATATGGAATACTTTAAAATGCACTTCGTATTCTGAGAATTGACATTGAAGTTTGAAAATTAAACTTAATCATTTTGTTTGACAAAAACTGCAATGATTAGAGGTCTTTAGTTACTTGTGATTCCTATCAACATTTATTAGCAGTCAAGTTAACCAAATATTAATAAAAACAATTGAATTGCTCACTTCTCTGTCGATGTTAACGTTCGAACCTTTGACTTCACGTCACATGAACGAGATACGTTCGACGATATGAGGACAATCTGATGAGTCGGGATATTATCCAATGTACAGATATGGCTCACATTTGGTTTCACTAAATTCATTCTTAGAGATTATTAGATGTAAAGATATCACTTTCAAATTTCAATACTTTTGTTTGAAAAAAAGCTGTAAGGATTGATTTATTTGCACTTAATTTTAGCTTATTTGCGTTCAAATTTTTGTTGACTTATTTGCTGGCATTTAATTTTTTGATTAAATTTTTTAACTTAACACCAAATAAATTCTGATCTCTGAAAAGAAGTTGTCAGCATTAAATAAGCGTATAACTCAAATGACTCCTTCTTCTTTTCATCGTTTAGAGTCGTCGAATTATTCAGAGGAAATATAAATTTTTTAATTCTAAAAATTAGCACCCTAAAATTGCATTTACCGATATATTTAGCAATATCTTCAGCAAGCAATTTCCCTGTTTCTGTATAGATTCGAATGGATATGAGCAATTTAGCAGATTTAACTTTATCCCAACTTTGACAATGTTTTGGAAGTTGCCATGAAAGGATACACTTGACATTTTTAAGCGCTGGCACAAGGCCATTTCCGCTAGGTAAGGCCTATAAATAAAATATTTAACAGATTGGAATTATCTTAACAAAAATTTGCATATTAAAAACTTGACAATATTTCCAGCTAACCGTAATACATTTGTTATTTGTCTTTAATTTCCAAACAATCTGTCGTTTGCTATTATTGACAAATTTGATTTGAACGCATGCAATATTTTCGTGAAAACGATTTAATGCAAAATTGATCACACTGCAATGCAATTTATTCTTTTGTTTTTGTTGCAGCTAAAGCTTATCACGCTATTTCAATTGCTAATGCAAAATCTCCTCCCCGTCCCCCCAAGTATATCATTTAATTTATACTTAGAATAAGAATCTGAAAAATTTCATTGAATTATAAAAATGTGAAACTTACGAATATTGAGAAGTTTGTTTATCGATTAGTTGTAATTCACTATTATTACCATTGCTGAATTTCACTGTTTTGTAAGTTTTTGGATTTGAACTATTTTTAGATTTATTTTTCTTAAATCAAAACAGTCTTCAAAGTTAATTTTTTAATTCACAGATATATGTAAAATATATGGAGTTAAATATGAAATGATGATAAAAATTAACGGTGAAATTATTTCAGTGACTTCAAGCGCTGTTGGTAGAGATAGTTGTGATTCTATGCGATTTAATGTTGCTTCATTAGAACCGAATATTAAATTGTGTATCGGTGGATTTTCCGCTGTGCAAAATTCATTTCTATCTAACTGTGCTGTAAAACAGTTTATGTTAATTAATTTTTAGAAATTTTTCATTATTTTTAAATTTCAATTCATACTTTTTTTTCTAACAAAAAAATTATCATTTTTTATCCATTGCAACATAAGATGATAAAATATGATAATCTATGCTATAAATAAATCTATGTTATGCAAATTTCAGTAACTATTTATCTAATTAAAGTTGATAAACCTAGAAGTTTGATATGAGCTGATCCGATGAAATTATCATTATTTGCGAAAAGTTTAAGAGAAAAGAGTAATTCGGCGGGTTCCATTTGTTGCCATGTTTCAATGTAATTCGGACAAATCCACGATAACATGCATTTCTCTTCGCAATAAGAAGAAATTTGTCCATTGCCAGATGGAAATGCCTTAAAATTTTCAACTTCAACCATCAAACAACAAATTTTATACCTTTTTCTAAAGTTTCTAATTTTTATTTTTTGTAATTTTCTAATTTTTCAAATAATAAAAAGGTAAACAAAAAGAAATGAAAACTTTTTTCATTGATTTTTGAAACAAAACAAAAAAGAATAAATTAAAAAGCAATCGATCGATCAATTCAATTATTATTATTATTATTCATTCTCAAAAAAACGTTACTATAATTGCTGCTGTCGTGCAATGCAATTTCCATTCAATCAAACTTGGAGTATCATTAATTAGTAAGAGTAGAATGTGTGCAATTCGATTGTTAGTCCATTCACATGCAAATCTAACAGTGCTAAAATTTTGCCAACTATTATCAATGATAACAACATTTTATCACCTAGCCATAATATTTATCCACCCATAATTCGCATTCATAATTTAAACAACATTTCATTACGTATTCATAATTCTAATTCGTTATTTCTTCGAATATTTTAATTTTCCTTGTTATATATTTCTATTAAGATATTAATTATATTAGTTTAAGCATGTAAAATTTGACCTCAAGCGTATGTGACTACGATAGGTAAAGTGTCACATGCCTTATTCAAACAAATTTTTTCCATTTCTGCTTATCTGTTTGAAAAATATTAGCTGAAATTCGAATTTAAAGAAATAAATATACCATTCTTCGTTAACTGACACAATTTCATAATTTGGTTGCTCTGTGATTGGCGACAAGTCATGACTTTTCAACAAGGTATCATTGATCTCTTCGGAATGTGTTCTGCAATATCATTTCATGAATTGGTTATTTCACTTTGCATTTTCAGATTTCAAATATTATCTCTGACTGACTAAATTTCTTGCTTCGATAAATAAATAGCATTTTTTTAAGTACGAAATGTCCTCAATACTTATACCTTTCCTTAATTATAAGCTTTAAATATGATAATTGCAGTTTCAATAATTTTAACATAAATTGCAATTTTATTTTATTAATAATTTTTGAAATTAAAAATAAACGCACGCCATTATATCAACCATTATCCGAATTTAATGAAACTAATATAAACCTCCTTGTTAACACACTGATAAATAAAATAATTGAAATTATTTTCAAGTTTTTTTATCTACTGATTAATCAAGAAAATAAATCTAACCATTAAATATGCAAATTTTACATCTTTAATTTATAATATAATGATATAGTTAAATTTCATTTATATAAAGCATCTAAGAAATTTTGGAAAAGATATGATCGCTTTACTGTTATTGATTGATAATATCGAGAAATCGAAATTTTTGTTAGATTTTACAATATCTGCTTTTTCAACCCTTTCGTTATTAATCAGTTGGTAGGAGCAATTTTTCAGAATTTTCGTTGGCAAAAATTCGTGTAAAAAGATATGATAAGGTAAGGAGTATGATTGATTAGTACGTAATAATATAAAATTATAATTTAAAGATATGAACATTACAATAAAGAGGAAAAACTGTAAAGATTTTGAAGAAATTAGGAAAAGTTCAATTATTTTGTAGGAATAATTATTAATTATTTTAGATGCTAAAGGATGAAATGGATTTCTTAGAGTCTCTCTGAATTTTGAATTCATTTGAATTCTGAAAAAAAGGAGAAGTGTGTATCATCAATGATCTTCCCAAATCTCCCTAGAGCATACTGTAAATCTGTCTCAACGAATTTAAATTGATTAATTTTAACAGCATCCTATTACTTGATAAAAAATAATGCAATTATGGAATCAAACGCCTTAAATTAATCCATATGATCTGCAGAAATATTACGGGTAAGATAATTTTGAAGGGTTTATCTTTATCCAGTAAATCAAGTCGAGTATTAAATATAGTATAAAAAATCGTTTACAATTTTAATACTTGATTTAAACTTTTAACACTTGATTAAAGTCTTAAGCAATTTTTTAATATTTAATATACTAGTTAGACTTCATATCGAAAACACTGATCTGGCTCAATTTATGAAGATGCTTAGCATTTATGCTAGAGCATCTTCATTCATGGAATTCATCAGATATAATAAATTAGTGAATAGTGATTTTCAGTGATTTGAAGCGTAAGTAATCTGCAAATATCTATGATTGCAAATTTCAAGCATATGTTGTTCGAATTTCATATAGCTTATCTGTTATCAGATACTGATATAGGGTATATTTAATTGCATTAGATAGGCTTAATCACATTGATTGACATTGATTGTCATTGTGATTGCTTTATAGTTATACTTCCTTTTCAATTTCAACAAAATAAGAAAAAGAAACAAATTTTAATGCAAAATTCAAGAAGACAATTTATCAATTTTCACAATTTTCAAAGACACGTATGAAATAAATTACGACAACACGACTTAATTCTGCAACAACCTTGCATTCAATTACTAAAAATAGCAAGTTTATATCGGTTATGCAGCAAATAAATTCTTTCTTTCAATTTTCCTATTTTAAATATTTCAATATAGCAAGATCATATGAATCATATCATATCATTCAATGAAGGAATACAATAAGATGATCATTAAAATTAATAAAATTTGCAAGTGATGAATGATAAAATTGATAAAGCATTATCAAACATGGAAGTCAGATGGGCTAAATAGACATTAAGTAAGTAATTATATATATGCTAAAATGTATAAATGCAAAATCTCATTGAGCTCGAATAGGATAATTCATGAATAAAATAAGTAACAACGTGAAGGTAAATGAAAATGTTGGGCTTCTGTAAATGATTGCAATTAAATTAATTCAACTTCATATAATTCATACCCGATCTGAAATTAATTCAAAAAATAATAAACTAGAGCTAATGTCCTATGTTATAATTTTATTGCGTTTTTCTGAAATTAAATCATTTTCGCTATATGCTCTTCTTAACGCATATGATTCATTATATAGTAATAAAATATTCATATTTTAACCTTTAACCCATACTTGTACCTATACACCATAGTTTTTAATACCAATCCTATCAATTCGTTACCATAAACGACGATACGATAGTTGACGGAGATGCGTCATAGCATTGCTCTTCACGTGAGTAACGTGAGAATCTTTAATGTCGGTTAAAATTGATAATCAGGAAACGCTTCCTTTTACCCGTTTTCTTTTTCTTTTTAAATCAAAATTATGAAATATTTCTTTTTAATTCTTCCATTTTTAATATGATTAAAACATTTAATATTGAATAGCTTCTATATCTTCTATGGTTAAGTAATTCGTGCCATCTTTATTCATTAGCTAAATTTTGATAAATTTATAAGTGAATTCCAGAAGTATCATGGTACCTTTGATTCAAAATGGATCAGTGTTGTTTCGTTACGTTGTTGTTATTTGCTCGAAATTACTTGAATTGAAATCAATTATTGATAAAAGATTAATACGACAGATAGTCGGCACAAATTGTTGAACCAGTAAAACTCAATTTTCCAGGAGATAAAAGGTTATTTAGTTCTCTTAATCTTGAAAGATTTCATTCATTGATTCTTCTTCTATGAGGCCAGTGAAATCGAATCCATGGAACACGAGGTTTCTCTTTTGGATACCACGGTATAATAGGAAAGCTATTTTGCATCGTTCTTTCTCCTCTTGGAGCCCATGGATCAGGAAAGGCTTTTTCAGCAGCTTCATCATACAGATCCTCAGCACTTGAATGTGCTGAAAGAAACCGTCTACCGAAGGCTTCTCCACTTGGTGCAGAAGCTTGACGTAAAACGTTGTAAATGAAATATGGAGGTTCTCGTACTAATGAAGATTTTGGCCATGTAGCACCTTCACGAGGAGCTGAAAAAGAGCGCCGAAGTAATTTTCGTTGTGCTAACTTTCGTCGACGACGTTTTAATGCCTGCTTTTGCCCACAAAATTGTTGCGGATTAAAAAGGATTTGATGAGTTATATCATATTGCGATGTTGCGGCGATTTGTTGACTACTGCGATTTCGTGACGAACAAGGCACCTGTTGTTCTCTTTCAGGTGACTGTTCAGGTGGTGTCAACCTTAAAGGAGGTGGAGGTGGACGATTTGATCTCTGTCTTGATCTTTGCCTCGGAAATTGTGTGCAAGTTTCTACCCTTGTTGTTGATTTAGGGGGCCAATAGGTGTATTCATTACTGAAAGTTACTCTTTTTTTTTTAACTGATGAAGAAGGTGACACTGCTGCAGCAGCTCCTTCAAGCCCTGGAATTGGGGTATAGTTGACAATCTTTGGACCGTACGGTGTGAAAACAACTAGTGGTGGTGATGTTGGTGATTTAGGTTTTGGAAATACAAGGCGTTCATATGTTCTAGAAGTTAGTGGTGGTGTTGGTGGTTTAGGTTCTGAAAATACAAGACGTCCAAATGTCCTAGAAGGTTTTATTTGCTCACTCTTCGAACTGCTTTGATCTTGCTGTTGAACGGAGAGATTAATTTGATGATAAGAAGCAGTAGAGGGAGCTGTGTAGTGCTGTTGCAATCCAGCACTGCGATTGTCACCAATATGACCAACGGATATATTCTGAGGCTGCTGTTGTAATTTTCCAACAGCACCAATTTCACTTGGTTTTTGAGTGTATGAAGGAGCTGAAACTTCTCTTGCTATGATGTTTTCTGAGATGCCAGATGGTGAGATTGAAGCCATAATGTTGAGAGATTCCTCATTAGCAGCTGAATCGTTCCTTTCATCTGGCTGGTCATCTTCATCTTCTGATTCTTGTTCTGCTTCTGGCTGTTCCAGTCCAATGGCAAGTCTGTTCCGTATGGCGAACATTCTGGATTCGAAACTATGAAGTCGTCTTGTCACTTCACTGATAGGTTCTACTGTTGTTGATATAGGCTCATTTGCACGTGGAATATCACGTGGTTCAGTAATCTGTAATATCGATGAACGATATTCTCTCTGTTCGACGTTGCCATTATCATCGTTATCTTCATCTGGCTGTTGTGATAATGTAGTGGACGAGGATGGTGTGGATGAGGACCAGGAACTCAGAAGGAGCGGTTGGAATATTCCTTCAAAAGGGTCTTGTTCTGAGACGTGCTCTTCGTGCGATGTATGCTCTTCTTGTGGTTCACGGTAGAATGAAATTGTAGGGAGTCTACGTTCGGGTGCGTTTGTGGGGTTTGGATCTTGTTCGACTGTAGTCATCTGTAATCGTGTTCCTGACAAAACAGTAGATGAAGCGGTTGTTATAGACGCAGTAATTAGTGACTCCGTTTGAGTGATTTCTAATTTAGCTGTGCTAATGTCTGATTCAGCAGTAGCGCTTTCGGATTTAGCCGAAGAAAACGTTTTAGGTTTGAAAATTTGTTCATATATAACAGCAGCATCATATTTCGGAGCATCAGGATGATAACAATAATGTTTGAGTGATTGAGGCATAGTGAAATATGGTTTGTATGGTATTATTGGAGGTTCAAATTTCGGGGTTGGTTCACCTGATAGATAACGCAGTAAATGTGAGGACGGCACCGCTGCTTTCTTACCTGCAAAATTTATGAATCAATTGATAGACAAAAAAACGTTAGTCTAGTTAACTTTTCTCTTTTTGAACTGTTAAAGTTGCTATCAGTTGCTCAGATAAGAATTGATGTAACATGTGGAGAAATGCTGATATATGAGTTGCTATCTTTAAGGATTTTAATTTTTGAGAACAGTGTAGAAGATAGTAGAAGATAAAGTATAAGAATAGTAGTAGAAGATAAAGATTCGTTTGAAAATTGATAAAAAGGAGAACGACAAGAGAGAATTGCAAAATTGAGAAGAGAGAGAAGGAATGAATTTGAAGTACATTTTGCGGTAATCACCATGCCACTTTCTTGCTCCTTCCAGCATCTCTAATTCACGCACTTCCCGAGGACCAAGAACCGACTTCCAAAGATCTAAATTATCTTGCAATAAATTCACCACTGCACGAATATCCGGATCTTGATTAACATGATCCTTGCCTTCAGTCACTGCCTAAAATAAACGATTCTATTAAAGAATTTTTATATGACGCAATTTTCAATAATTATAATTTCTCAAGCTTTTGAATTACATTATCACTAATCATTGTTTTACTTTCCTTTTTAAATAAATTAAAATAAAAGCATACTTGCATTGATAACTGTAAGGCTTTAATACGATCATAAGGCATCCGATAATAATGTATAGACATATTGAGCATCACACCTAAACGTAAAGGATCATATCTTTTGAGCTTTTTCGTTGCTAATTCAAGCGCCAATTCATAGCTTTCCTCGGCAAGAATATGAAAGCCTAAAACCAAGTCTTATTTTTAATAAGAAATAAAATATAGAAATGTGATAAAATTAAAATGTTCCCATAATGACAAATATTTCAAGATATGAAAATGCTTAAGCATAACTTATAGTTCATGCTATATCTTCGCTAACGAGTAATCTAAGATTTACAGATATTGTTAACAACAAATCGTTGTAGTTCAGCCTTTCTCAGCATCCAAAAAGTTCAAGGTTCATTTATTCGTTATGCAGTCTTCTGATATATTGCATTAAATAAGCATCTCATGTAGACACCAATTACATTTCATCCATCAAATATATAATGAGAAATTGAAATTTAATAAAAGATTTACCATAAAATTGATCGTTACTTACAGTAGTTGACCAGTATCGATAATAATCAGCACGAAGTTTCAAAAAGTAAATTCTCAGTTCAACATTTTTCGTACCCAATATACCATTATCAATCATTTCCTATAAGCAAACAGTTGAATTTCACAAATCATTTACATCAATTTTCGTCATTAAATTCAATTTGCTATTACCTTAAACAATGCCAGAAACAATTATCTGATTTTAAAAGCAATTTCTTTTTGACTCACTTTTGATTAAAACAAATATGTGTTTGATAAAATTTTATTCGAACTAATTATTTCATAAATTATTGCGCAGGCTGAATATTTTACAAATAAATTTAGCACTCAATTTTTTGCAGTTTACGCATTGATTCTTGAACAAGATGACAAGTTTGCTTGTTATCAAACAAATTCTCAGAGCAGCTAGAAATGATAGCAGCAATTAAAACAAACAATGATTTATGGAGCTCAAAGTTACTTACCGAAAGAAACAATTATACTCACAGCTTTAAAAATCTTTAAAAACCTTATCTATCCTTGGGAAATCCCGAAAAAAGAATTATCAAAATATCATCTTTGTCATATTGACATTTGGATTATGTTTACATTTTTTCTTTTACATCCTCGAAAGATATCACCATTGCAAAAATCACAACTTACAATCACTTCCTTACAAATGGTAACCACTTCATATCGTGCTCGATACATGTTGTCACGTAAAATACGTTGCTTAAGAATTTCTTGTCGTGGTATTTGTTCTTGTAGATCAATGTATAATTTATATTCTTTGCGAAATTTATCCACCAAACCCTAAATATAACTGTTTCTTTGCTTAATAACTTTGATAAATTAAAATTTATCCAACAAGGATTAAAATTAATGAATAAATTTGAATTTTAGTAAAGAAAAGCTTCTAATTGCTTTCATTCTGATAGCAACAAATTTGAAAAAATCCATATAGATCAATATACAGTGAAATTGCGATAATGAAAATGATAAAATTTCCTATCATAGAATCATTACTTAAAATTCAATTTTGAAGACTACCTATTGTGTATAATCTTCAGAATAAACGAACAAAAAAAAAAAACAATGTATTATAATTTTATAGTTGCATTTAAAAACTTATCAATGAAACTGTACAAACTTTATAGAAGACTGCAAACACATTCCTTTCCAGTGTGGTCAATTGTTCACCATAATTTCCAATTAGTAGTCGAAAATTCTCCCGTACATCATCAAATAGTGATATCTGTGAAAGCAATGAAATAATTATACACTTTCATAACTTATATCACAATGAATTATCATTGATAGATGATATGCTGTTATTCAACCCTTAAAAGTTTAAAATGTTAACAACCAGTAAATCAATTTTTTTTTGATTCGTGATTTAATGGTAATTACACAATAACTCTAAATTATTGGTACCACATAGATTGCCAAATTAGAATTTTGCGACAGTTACTTATAATTCTGTTTAATTATAATGAAACCTTAATTCTTCAATTATCCAATTAATAATTTATATTTTATCTGTTCACTTTTTTTGTGTCTTAGAACAAACTTAAAATTAGAGAACATAAATTTTATTAGTCTGTTATAGTTCATTAGTCATTATAGTTCATCATAGTTCATTTATTAGTCTTCAAACTGTTTGCTGCCGCTTGCTATTTCACACTATTTAACTAATGGTTGATTTTAAGTAAAAAAAAAAACAAAGCTTTTTTCATAACGATTTCATCGGTAACAAAAGAAGCATGAAATCAAGCTAGAATCATTACCGCATCAGCGATCCTTATGCGTAGCATTAAGTCGTAACGATCAAAAACTTCCAGCTCTTCATTCATTGCAGGGGCTAATTATCTTTTTCACTCACTACATCAAATAACACTAATTAATTAGAATTGAAAACTCAAAGGTAGAAAATGAATGGTTGAATTCATGTAATCAATCATCGCCTATTTTTATTTTAAGTAAGAATTAGTGAAATAATTCTTAAATAAATAAGAAAGAAAAATGTAAATAATTCATAATGACATTGTTGTTAACTTAAGTTCTCTTTCTTTCTTTTCTTTTGTAAAAAGAATTCGCAAAAAATTATTATTTCATTTTTATTGCTAATTAATTACATTAATAGAATTTATTTTCTTACTATCCAAAAAAGTGATAATAATTATTAATTCATTTTCACTAAATTAACTCATTAAATCATCACTTAATAACTTAGTCAATAATATTCATCAATTATTCACCAAAAAAAAAATATTTTCTATAATTGTAATAATGATAATAATGTAAACAAACGATAATTACCTATACTATTTACCTATACTATAGAATTCAAGAAAAAAAAGGAAATAATATAATTCATAAATTGTCGAACACGGAAGATAGTCTTTCAATGCTGCTGTACGCTACATGATATATTACCATTATGATGAAACCTTTCATGTATATACACGAAAATTGTCGATTAGGGCAAATTTTCTGCTCACAAAAGATGGCGGCTTAAAATGGCGGTGCAGTTATAAGAGTAGATTAATGCCAACCATATTTAACTGATCAATTGCTAAATTATATTCGATTTCTGATCAAAAGCTATTTAACCGATTTAATAATTATAAATTCTAATTTTATTGCCTCGATTTTAGATCACATTTGAATAAAATTTCCACCTCAATAGTTAATAGTAATAGATTACAGTATTAGTTACGCTTATATATGCAAACTGACCATTTCCAAAATCATTGATGAGATTGCAAATTTTGATAATAATTATTCAATTTTTAATTCATAATTATTCAATTTTCAACTTCAGTCTTCTAAATAATATGCATATAATTTCCTGAATTTTTCAATAATTTATAATTGTTCAATATTTTTTCAAATTTTCTTTAGATTATTTAGTGCTCTTTTATCGTCCTTTCAAATGCGAATGATTTATTTTGATTTCAATCATTTTGACATATTTCTCTTTTGATTTGACAGATAGACGAAACTAATCAATAATAGCATACCTTTCATTCTTTCTCATCTCATTTATGAATATTGGTGATATTAATTAGACAGAGAAAATAAGAAAAAGGGGAGAAAAGGTAAGAAATATTTCTACTGTAAATTGTGGCCCGGACAAAAATAGGCCCTGTGGCCTAATGGATAAGGCGTCGCCCTCCGGAAGCGAAGATTGCAGGTTCGAGTCCTGCCAGGGTCGGAGTTTTGTAGTTCTTTATGGTCGCATGAAGCAGTTAACAAAATAGGAAAAGTAGAAGAGGCCTTAAACGAGATGATGATCAAACTGGCACATTGATCATTCCAGTTCGGGATGAATACGTAGAATTTTGGAATCAGAGTGTGTACATAGCGATAGAGTAGGTTGTGGGGGCGTTCAAGTTATGTCATAAATGGAATCAGTTTCCAGTGTCATTTAATCCCGTTTCGTCTTATTTCTCTCCAAAGAATTTCCGGAATAGTGCGATGTCTTTCAGGATGTCTCGTCTTGCTTTTCTCCAAACAATTTCGGAAACGGATAGATACTGATGAAAGGGCTGCAAGAATTTAGGAGCAGATAAAGCTGCTTTTGCGAAAAGTGCAATATGCAGATTAACCGGCTCTCTTCAGATATTCTCATAATATTCTGATAATTGAGAAGCAAATTAAACCTGCCCCAAGTTGTCAGGTAGATCAGGCACATGGATTCATCTTGAATAGCAAATAAATCTTTAAAAACTAGAATCATTATCTATCTTTTTACACATATCCATGAGCTAATTTTGAGGATTATTATCAACTCTTTTACAAAAAAACTTGATCAGCAAAATGATTGTTGACCATTGATATCTTCGCTTGTAATTAATTTTCAGCATGCGAACAATAATAGGATGCCATCATTGAATTCTTTTTGTCTACAGCGAAGACAGCGCTAAGCTGAATACTACGCTTCAATCATTTACGAAAAATGAAATAAACGAATACATTAAGTCTGTGATAACATTGACCAATCTACTACTAATATGACAGTTGCTAAGATTTTGTGATAAATGATATTAACTAAGCTTTTCACTGTCGTTCAAGAAGAGATTTCATGGAATGGATAAGGATATTTATATGGCTTTTAATACACGGCGTCAATCTAAAAGAGTCAAAAAGAAGAATGATAATGAAATCAAGTAACTATCTAAAGGCGATGAGTATATGCAATGAAAGTAAATATCAGAAATTGAAATGAATAAGGCTTGGTCAAGTGAGAATTAAACGATATTTTCTTAATAAAAATGATAAGACCATTTTAAATATACGATAATTACTTATGGCTATAATAAACAGTCATTAAATTTGACATGCAAAATCAACAAATACACTTCTTCAATTTATTTAATACTATAATTTCTTTTTCCTAAACAATAATCTATCGAACCACATAAACCAATGAATTACAGAAAAGGGCCTATTGATATTATAATGAGTAATCATACCTGTAAATGCTATAGAAATTTGATAAAGATGACAGAATAGCATGGTCTTCTCATGTTACACATAAATTTCAGCTTTTGCAAATAAACATTATCTTTGAAAAATTTTTAAAATGCGATTTGAACAAATTATATCACGTTGAATGGTTTAAAATGAAATACATTTAGGTTTAACCTAAAAATGACAAATAGTGAAATCAACATGATGAAGAATTGATTCCTATCGAAAGAGTTATATTTTTATTTAGTTTCAATTTTATTTTACTTTTGAAAGAAACTTTGCAACAAAGTGCTTACAAAAATATTCATACTTCTAATCAAGGGCCTGAACTTCGCAAGTCGTAAATATTTGCTTCTCCTGATTTCAACAGTTGTCGCATTGCTTATATCTTTGTTACTTTCACTAACCATTTACTTTTGTGCTTCGTTCAACAGCAAAAATTTAACAAATATAAATATAAGTTCGAGAAATTCGAGAAGAGTTGCTGCTAGGACAAAGTATTGATTTATTATAATTCTAATTAGATCACATCCAGAATTGGAACCAATATTAAAAAAAGGAAGTTCGAAGAAAAAATTAAATTCCCATAAAAGAACCGACTTTTGAAAACGGTTTAATATTAACATTTCCAGTTATTTTAATTATGATAGCATCTCCAATGTAAGCAAGCTTGATAGTTTCTTTATGAATTGTACTACTTTGAAACCCCATTAATAGTACTACCTATTAAAAAATCAATCTTACATTACAAGAAGGTGGTCAGCTGTTTTAAGGTTCTGCTCTGTGGGATATCTTGTAATTTAATAATTAATAAAACCTGCCATAAATTCTGCTTTGTCCGTTAATTGAAATTCATTTCAGGAAAAAAACAACAACATTACAAGAGGTCCGCTCTTTGATTGTCTCAAATTTATCAACGAGAAGAAAAACAACATATTGGCTTTCTTGCAGTCATCTACGAAAGATAATTTCAACAGTAAGATCATAATAAAAGAAATTGAACTAAAGAATGCAGTTGTATGGGTTACATTTTAATTGTAAATGTGATGCTTACAGTTGTTAAATCCATAAATGAAATGTCAGCACTGCATATGGTATCTCTCATGCAGTTCTAATTAATATTAATGAAAATATTCCTTTACAAGATTCTGCCAATCAAAAGACCACACTGTTTTTACCCAGTTGCATTATTTCATTATTTGGATCTCTGAAAAATTTGACTCTTTAACATTTCTTTTATCACCAAGTAATGAAGTAAAATGAGAGTAATATGTAAAATGACGGTGATATGTTAAAAAATTGTTCATAACGCAAGAATTTCCAATACATATGATATGCAGAAAAATGATTTTTATACAGTAAAAAAATTATATCCCAAAAATATCAATTCTAATATGGATCAATGAAGAATGAAATCAGCATGAAACAGATTCAAAACATAGAACACAGACACAACAAAATCAGAAATTCGGAAACTTAGGAATTATAAAATATGTCACCTTTTTAAATCACTATAAAGCCAATAAATCTAGAAGATTTTTTTCTACTAAAACTATTTGGAATTAAAACTGAATATCAAGTACGAAAATATTTGGAACAGCAGCAACCTAATGGATGTTGGCAGCAACAAACTCGAAAATAAAAGAATATTTAAAGTGAAATGAAGTAACCAAGATCGACAAGAATGGTAGTTATATTCTCCTCTTCGTTCATATTTCTAAAATACATTATGCACCGATTGCATTCTTTTCAATTCCGGAATGACACTACTACAGACTACGTTTCTCAATAGCTCGCATTTCAGCCACACTTAATTTCAACACAGCACCTATGGCTTTCAGGATATGTTTACGACCAGAAGAACTATCACAATGTAGCAACTGAACGAAAATGTTTCGTAAATACTCCATATTTGAATCGAAACTTAAAAATTTCAGTTTTCCTGGAATGAGACGTGACATGTAAGTTGTAGAACATATCATAGCAATTTTCAATGCTTGATTTCATTTATCGCAGAAAAAATAGCAAAAAAATCATTATGCAGCTGATATAAAAGTTAATTTACAGCAAGAGTATGGAAGTATAGCTGGAAGTAAGAAATATGGAACTTTATTAGAAATTACCAACCTTCCAGGATCCTGATCTCATCCTTCAATTTCTCCACCATTTCAAAATGTTGCAAATCTTTAGTGAGAGCTGCTTGTTGAATATCGCGAACATTTAATTCTGATACACGCATAGCATTTCTAAAGTTCAGGCTTATTTCATCATGTTTTACCTATTCGTATTCGCACACTAAGAAAGTACAGTATAAATGAAAAAATGAAGACTTCCGAATTACGAAAATTATTTTGAAAAAATAACAAGCTAAAGTTAAATTTAGTTGCTTCAAAAGAAATATTAAGCAAAGCATTCATCACAAGGGATTTGACAATCCGTTAATCGGAAATGAAATAAGAACCTTAATTCCAATATTTGTTTTTCCCTCCTGACAAGCTGCTGTTCGTAAAATACATTGCGAGTTTCTGTGGCGGCTGTAGTTCCAGGGATAGGGAATAGAACTTGAGTACTATTTGAAGTTGATAAATGTTCTAAAAGTATAACGTATTGCTTAAAAATATAGAGGATAGGAAATCATTATTAGTAAGAGATCAAGAATTTTTAAATAAAAAGTAAAAGAAAAAAAAAACAAAAAAATTGTAAAAAATTTTAAAAAACTAATACAAAAATGATGGTATCAAATAAAGATACCAAATAGCCTTTTGGTACTAAGAAATAATTCGTTTAAAAAAAGAATAGCTGTCTGCTTTTAATTAATGTGAAAGAAAATGGATAATGGAAGTAGTAAAAAGACTTATAAGATATTCAATCGCAATAATAAAATCCATACTATGTTTAATTTACAAAAAATAAGAAAACCTATGTCCTAAAAAGTGGAAAAATGCAAAGCAAATGACTTGCATGCTTGGTCACATTACTCTTGGAGACAACTGTGCAAAGAAAAAATTGAGAAACGGTCATGAAATGAATAATTCATTATTGACAATTGTGTTTATGGTATAGTTTCGATTTACCTAAATGATGCTCATCCATGATACTGGAGCATGAATCGACATCACTTAAATGATCAATTACATTCCGAATTTCTGCAAATAATGATGAAATCTTCAATCACTATCATTTGCAAATTTTATCAAAAAAAAATCATGAAAAATGTTAATAGAAGAAGTTTCTTGCCATTATTCCAAATGGAAATATTCCAGACGGAAGCTTTCATGAAGCAAGGTTGAAGGATTCTCGAAGAGAAAGTAAAGTTTATAATAAGCAAATTCCGATTATTGTGTTAAAAAAAGACACTGAAAGCAAACTTGATACCAGCATTTCGTCTTTCATCAATAGACGCATTACTTTCAAACAAGTCATTTGCACGACTTTCTCGATAGTTCACGAATCGGAATGAAGTACCCTGCGGAGGATCTATTGGGTCAACATTTGGTTGGCTTCTTATCGATGCTAATACAGCTCTTAAATTAATGAATAAATATTAACTCCATTTAACCGAGCAAGGTTTCCGAATAGAAAAATTTTGCATTTAACTTCGACAGAAAAGAAATTAATGTCATAATTGTTAAATTAATTGTAATAATTCACAATTAATTACCGAAATATGCAAAATGTATTGAAAACTAAAATCATTTAAAAATGGATTCTGTTTTTTCCAAATGAAGTTAGATAATTTCAGCAATTCTGTTATGCAGTTAGATAATTTCAGTAATTCGCTGTCTCTAGTTACTCCAGTTATTCTAAAAAAATATTGAAAGTTAAACCATTATATTAAATCAGAAAGGAAAACTTTAATAATCTTATTACAAAAAAAAAAGAGAAATACTTCGCAATTTCCAACTCATTTTCTTTTTCCGCAAGCATATCTAGAGCCCGGACACGTTGCTTTTGCATCTCAGATTCCATTTCGATCACTGAAAACAGAATTGATGAACCGAAAAACCCAAAACTGACGAATCAAAAAACCCAAAACTGATGAACCAAAGAACCCAAAAATACAGAATCAGAAAAAGATGGAAAGAAGAAATTGGATGACTTAGTAAATGAAAAGATTGAAATATGAAAAATGACAAGTCAGAAAATAGTGAGACTTCTTATTGCAAATTGCAAAAGATATCGCTTATTGCAAAAGACTTCTTATTATTATTGCAAAGAGAAAGCTTTTTAAATATTCCAAACTAAAAAGCAAATTTATGTTGTCATATAACTACCAGAAAACAATTGTGTGAGATGGATGGCTTGAAATGAAATTTATAAATTGCAAAACGTTTGACCCTTTTGATGCATTTGATTGCGCAAATCAGAAACCAAATTTTCTTGCGTCATTTCCACTTCCATAATTTTTAGTTGCAGTTGGGTTGTTTTCTGCAGCATGTTTTATGTAACTTAGTTCGGAAATAAATTAATACCATTTGAAAATACTTTCTTGGAATATGAAACCCTACACAGCCTTTTTTCCAAAGCAAAATTAAACATTATTTGGGAACTGGGATTAAATTAAACAATTCTTGCAAAAACTCACTTCTTCATAGTTGGATTTTGCATTAGCGTAGTCTATTTCAAGAGAATGAAGTTTATCATGAAGCGAGGCCACAACTGAATGCATATGTCGCAGATCTGCTTCTGCCGCTGCACAAGATGAGCAGTCGCTTACAGGTAATAATGATAACGTATGTGATATTCCTGTATTTTCCAAAGTATCATTCTGAAAGATGAAGGTTATAAAGCTGTATGTTTTATTCCCGTACTTGCCACTTGATCGAAAGCATTGAAAGCTAGATTTCTAATTGATTCCTCAACTGTTGCATTAATTTTTTTTAATTTTAAATTTCATGGTGCCTTTTTCTTTTATACCGTTATTACAAAAGTACAAACCATCATAATGACAAAGCTGTGAATCCCGCAGATGCTGGTAAGTAAACCTGCGTTGTTAATTAAGCTACGCCGCGGCAGCGATAATTAATCTAAGTTCTAAGAAGTGAGTGCAACTTGTTTATTTATATAAGTAACTAACAAAACATAAATATAAATAATATGGAAATATAATGGACCTTACCTTCAGAGACCTGCTTTTTAGCACTGTTTCAGCCTTCAATTTGTATTTTTCGAACTCATCCTTCAAAACTTCATAACGCTGTTTGTGCTCATACGAAGTCTCATCTAGGCCTAACAGATCTGCAATTAACACCAACTTCAAGCTCATGAAAGATAAATAAAATAAAAGCTATTTAAAAAATTTGTGTTTTGCTTTCAAGCAGACAATTTCTACCTCGCATAGTTCCGGTTTTTTACGTTACTTTCTATATACTTTATGAGAGTTATTTACTCCGATACAGAATAAAATGCTTTCTAAGAGTTATTTACTCCGATACAGAATAAAATCAAAAAAATAAAAAACTTGACGTACTATAGAAATTGATTGTCCGTTTACTATTGCGCAATTTCTGAGCGCTATCCATGAAATTTTGTTTCAGTGATTCAAAATTAGTAGATTCATCATCAACCTCTTTCGCTGATTTTGAAGCCTAAACGCATAATTATGAGTATGACTACATTAATCACTATTATCGCAGAAATAAAAAATGTCGAGAAAATAAATTTCATAAATTGCGGTGGCAGCGCCGCCCGTTTTATGAAACCACTTCATTGTGCAAACTTGTCAATAAGTAGTTAAAGAATAATAATCCAAATAAAGCTCAGGAATCAGAGGCATGATTTCATCTCATATACATTAGCTATATTAAACACTTTCATTAATTAGGAACAAGTTATGCACTCAGTCTATTTCGCATCGCAGAAGTTCCAGTCTTCTATGAAAATACTTCAAAATTTTTTCGAAACTGTTTCTGAAATGAAATCAAGGTTCATTAAAATTATGTTGAGAAGCAAACATACCTCAAGAAATGCATTCTCATCTTCTAAAGCCTTGTTTTTTTTCTCCAGCTGATCCACTTTATGTTGCAATTCTGCGCGAATCATATTAAAATCGCCAGTTTCAACTGACAATTCCTGGAGTCTATATTAGAATTTGCACATAAATTAAAGGTTATTGTAATAAATACCAATGAAATTTTCGAAATTACAACCTTTGTTCTAGTTCACATAGACGATTTTCTCTTTCTGTATTCATAGTCTCCATTAGCTTCCTTTTTAGTTCGGTAATTTCATTTTTACTGCTTTCCTGATATAAATTTCGCTTAAGCTTTCAAAAAAACATCAAAAAATCGAAGGAAAGATTATCAGACATATTCGCGATTCTTAAACCAAAATGAATTTTCACCTTTACATCCCGAAGTTCACTTTCCATTATTTGTATAGCCGGTGTTTTCTCAGCTCTTTTCTGCCAAAATTTTACTTCACTTTGCGCTCGGCTAAGTTCTTCTTTCAAAGAAACAATGTCCGTTTCGAGTGTTTTAGATATTTTGTCTTTCTCGCGCAACTTTTGATGCAATTCTGTGATCTACAATTAGAATCACGGTGATTAAAATTTTAAACAATTGATTTCATTTTTTAGACATAACCAACAATAAATATGAAATATTGGAAAGATCTACCCAATAATTATATGATCTCGTGCCAAGGTGCGGTGAAAAACCACTGATCTTTTATACCTGCTTTTCAAGCTGTCCCGAATTGACACATTCCTTTGCATATTGTTGTTGGATAGCAGCCAGGACGGAACCATGGTCTGACAATTCTTTTTCACGATCTCCTTCTATCAACTTTATTTTTGACCGCAATTCCTACAATTAAACAATCGAAATATGCTTGCAAGAGATACATAGATAAAAATAATAGATAAAAATATAATAGATAAAACAAACAAATTTTCAGTACAACCAATAATAACTGCTACAAAAACAATGACAAAGAACTCAAATAAATTCATCAAAAAAATGATTTACCAACAACTTATTTTCCAACTTTTCAGCTTGCGCTTCAGTCTCGTTAGCAGTTTTTGTCAATCTTTTTTTCAAAGCTTCATTTTCGATCTGCAAATCTAAGAAATAAACTGGAGATATTCCAACCACTTTGGTATGGACTTTAGTGAATATTCGAAATACGGCCAAATCTTCAACTGGAATTAATCAAATACAGTCAAAACAAAGCAGAATGACGATCGCACTTCATGACCGCATTACTTCTGCTGTAAAATTCATTCTATAAAATTTTTAGAATGGTTGATCTAAATCAAATCGGAATTGAAAAGTTATGCTTCTACTTACCAATAAAGCTTTTCTGTCAGATCGAAAGGCTGCCTCTAGTTTACTTTTTTCAATTATTAATACTTCTAAAGACCTTTTTAGGCTCTCGATTTGGTCTTCCTGAAAAAACAGTTATTATTATAAGACGTATTTCCTGATAATTAAAGAGTGTAAACAAAAATTTCAGTAGCTCCCGTTACTTCATCCAAACAAATTCGAAGCTCGATTAAAATGCCGTAAATAAATAATAACAGTGATTTAACCTCGGAAAGCTCTTTTTTTTCCGCAATGGCTTCAAGACAAGATTGATCATTTTGAAAGTTGTCTTTTGGTTTCTCAAGTGAAGTTGCAGTTTCTGCAAGAAAAACGAATACTAATTCAAATAATGCCATTCAAAAAAAATTTATTTCGGAATTTAAGCACACCTTGTTGTACGCACAAAGCTTTAAATGCTGTCTGCAAAGCATCTCTTTCAGCGCTGAGTCCCTTGTAAGCACGAATTAGATCTGAAGAACATCAGATTTACTGACAGTAGGCAAAAATTGAAGGTAGCAAACACTAGGAAATCCTTAAGTAAATTCAACTAAAAATTGAAGACAACATAGGTTACAAATGCTCGAAATACATATATTCTCTAGACTTCCGACGTCAGTTCCTAGGGACCATAATTTCTGAAGCTCAATCAGTTCTATTAAAAATATGCCAAACCTTTCAGTTTATTTTCATAATCAATGATTTGAAGCTGTTGTTCTTCAATTTTCTTGATAAGGTCCGAACGGCTCAGTTTTACTTTGTCGTTACCTCTCAACATTGGTATCCAAATGGACAGATATACATGCCTAATACAAAAACTACAAAGATGAGGAATCACGCTATATCTTACCATAAATTGCCCATTTGCCCAATAATTTTGGATCAATACTTTATTAAGGAAAAAAGACAAAAAACCCCAACAATCAAGAGACGAAAACTTCATTAGTGATCTACTATTACTTCAACAAATTTCATGGCCGTAAAATGAATTTAAAAAAATAACTCATAAATGATTCGATTAAAATGCCGAACGATCAAGCGACAAAAAATGACTACTTTGAAAACTACTCTCCGTAAACTACTTCCCTGCATTCCTAAGAATCCAACAAAAACTATGATGAAGGGTGCCACGCAATACTATAAGATTTTAAAACTGCTAAACTATTGGTCTTTAACACTAGCATAACAATTGGAAATTACAAATTTTGCCTTACTGCCGAGAATTTGAATTTCATTGTATCCCGTTTCAAATTGATTTGAAAAATATTCGTGGTAGCATAATTACCGCACTTCAAGAAACATAACGCATCACAACATCATTAAATTCTATCATCAGCATAAAACAAGAAAAAAGACATAATTTTATCAACAAAACAAAAATGAGCATCGTAAATATATATAATACATGCTGTAAAAGTAGCCGACCTCGTTACCCTATAACGGAAAGATGATGACAGTGGTTCAGAAGTATCTAAAAAACATCGTAAGGTTTAGGATATCTAAAACTAAAATTGGGTGACATGCACTACGCAGTCTGCAACTACCTGGTAAAAAGTTGAACGAAAGGATGTTTCAACTGGCATCGAAATCATGTTCCGGCGATAACCATCGCAGAGTATGATCCTGAAGAATTAGGCAGATCTAATACAATGTAACTAACAGATAAAAAAAGCTGATAATTCTGAAGAAAACTTTCAAACAGACTACTTGAACAATCAAACTATCATAGAGAAATAAATATTTGCAAAAGTTTATTCAATAAATGGAACTCAGAAATATATTAAATGGTTTTAACAAGCATTAAACTGTTAATAAACAATTAAATATAGCTGTGGCAATGCTTCAGTGACATGGTGAATATTTAGGAAATTTCAAGTTTACAAATTACACAATCAGGATAAACAAACGACTGAATCATTTTTACATATACTTGAATGTTTACATTCAAGACTTTCTGGTGCACAAATCCATACATTCCAACCACCAAATCATGTCAACCAATTGTAATACAAGCAAATAGGGCCAGCGAAAGACAGGCTCAGTAAACGTGAACCACACCATATAAGAATACCCAGAATAAAATATAAGTGAATAAACCAGATATTAACGAATGTGTCAACGATAAACTTCGACTCATGAAATAATTCTGCCACTCAAAATTCGCTTTCATTTCCCAAAATAAGGCCTGTAATAGAAATGAAACTAAAATGAGTAATGAGAGAGGTTAAAAATACATAGGTTTTGGAAGACATAAACTGTTATCCAAATTCGTTATATAAACAACTTTTGAAGTAAATTTAAATTAAAGTGAATACTACAAATTTAGTTTATAGACAGAATACCTGTAAAACAACAAGGATGAAGTAAAAAATGAATCCAGATATTCCAGTTAATCCAAGAATACCGCTAGCCATTCCTGAGGCAGCTGCCTGACATGTCCTTGAATACTCCAGGACACCAACGTTATGTCGCATGGCTACCTCGCTAAATATCTGCAATAAATTCCTCACTGCTAAGTGATTTATGAAAGCAAAGATTAATTGTAATTTGTAACGATTAATTAGCATGATTAAGAGGGACAAAAGAAAGATTAATTCTACCCTTTCTTGAACATCCATGCATGACAATGAAGTAGTTTTATCTTACTGCACTCAAAGGTGTCCAACGAAATAGAATATCACATGCTATAATTGCATTTTTTGAAATATAAGTGTCGGAAGTAAAATTAACACATACCGCCACCTGTTCCACATCCTTTGTTGTTTTATTTCCACTAGTTGAACGCCTGGCATTTGCTGTTTGTGGTGCCATACTGTCAACCTGTCAACCTGAAATAACATTACACTCTCACATTATCCAAAACAATTACTCCCAGCCACACGTCATTTTCATTCATGCACACTTAATTATCACACCATGACCCCTCCTAACATTTATTCTCACGTAATAGCATTTATATTCATCAAAAATCCACTGAATGTCTGCTGACAATAGCATCTATGCAAACTTTATCATATTTCCCACATTTCTCCCTCTTGTTTTTCTGAATCATCATTAGCATACATTCTCAGTCTTTGTTATCTCCGAATTGCTACACTACTAATTCCGAACCTCTCCCACCTAGCACCATTATAACAATACAATATATTTTATGCAACTTCAACAGGAATTGTAGAGTCGCGCTGGGCGACAATTAAGAAACACAGCGGTTAACAAATTTCCTCTGGTCGTTTCAAATTGTTTGCGTCAATGCGATAGCTAAGCAATTGTTCCCTGTAATACACATAACTATGTGAAGAGGATGAAACTATTTGGATAGTACTCACTGTTATTTTTCACATTCTGTACTGAGCGCACTTCTCAGAGTAATTATTGATTCGTTGAACTGCCTGAATTGCTTAAAACTTCTCAACTGAATTTTCCCGATTCAATAAAATCACAATTGAGCACTTATTTCAATTGATAAAAAGAAGGAAACCTGGCTTTTTCATCTCCTGTATCCGATACTGTTGGTGGTACCTAAAAACAAAATTATTTTTCGAATTTTTTTTTAATAAATTAGTTAGAAGTAATATATTTTGGAGAGAAGGTAAAGAGCATTTAAAAAATGATTTGGTATTAAAGATTCTCATATTCTTGTGAAAAAAGCTCAAATGACTGATCTGATTTTGATTAAAATTACTGATAATCGATAAGAGAGATTCAAACAATTGCATATATTATTTTAGCATCAATTTGAAACATACGAAAACAAAGAAAGAGAAAAGGAAAAGTCAATTGCTAAAAATTAAAATCATTCTCACAATTCACTGATGAACAGTTGTCAGTAACTGATGTTAGAAAGTTTATTAAATATATGAGCTCATATTGTAGCAAAGTGATATATGTTCCATATTTCAACATTTAATAGTATGATTTCAATTAATCAATTTCATTTCTTCTAAATTGTTCAATTTTAAATCGTTGAATTTTCATCATCCTTTAAGGATACGTAATTTCATTTATAGACATCTTTCAATTACAATTATCTCATATCGTTCATTCTCACATATTCTTCACTTCGCTCTTATTCATCCATAGCTTTTAATTTTTTTAAAGAAATTCCATCAACATTATCAATTAGAAATCAGTAATCAATTCCCATCAACATTATCAATTAGAAATCAGTGATCAATCCCCATCAACATTATCAATTAAAAATCAGCTATCAATCAGCTTGCTCTATCAAAATCAACGAAGTACTTTTGTTTTGACTATTGTTAAGACAAAAGTACTTAGTTCATTTAACAGTTGGTTTTTTTTTTCAAAAATTTCAAGTTGAAACAATAAGAAACAAATGATGAAACGAAAATTCAATTTCAATTTTTGAACCAATATCTTTACAAGATATATTTGAATGTCATATTAAGAAAAATTTAATTACTAATTATGCCAGAATTTATGTATGATTAAAACTGGCATCCAAATGAACGCTTTTCTCAAAGAGTATCTGACATTATTCATTTTGATCGTGACGAATATGTTCCTGAAAATAATTGCTAGTATTACTGAATTTTTAGTCTTTTTTAATGACAGCTTTTAGTTCTTTTAATAGCGTCTTCTAACTAACTTCTGGTACCATTTCTTATTTTCTTTTTCGGTTTTTTTCCTGAAATCACTCCTCATTTTTTTTTGATTTCACGGTGATATTCTCCCTGCATCATATTTTGACGGGAAACTTGAATGAAATAAGCAGAGAACTTCTCATGAGAGATATGTTCCATTGAGGAATGATATTCACATTATGGATGATATAGACCTGATGATGATGATGGCACGGAATGACACTGCCTGATTGACTTTATGATGTCATTCTCTTCCGATTCCTTTTCATGTACGGAAAAACATTTTCTATGGTTGCATTTTGAGAATGGCACAACGAAGCGTAACGTCTATACGATCATTTTTCTAGCAAACTTTTAAGCATTCAGATTTGCACGAGGGAAAAAAATAAAACTTTTTGCACCAGCTTATCTATACTTCCTTTCTTTCATACACACATACACACATATACATAGATACACAATGTGTTGAAATAACTAAGATATCATTAGTAAAATAATTTCTTGACAGAGACAGAGCTGCACAACTGTTACACCCTCAGAGTCATCATGTAATCCCTTTGTTAATACTGCGGTTTTTTTTGAACTGTTTAAAATTTTATTGTGAACTTTCTCTATTTACTTCTTATTTCACTTCATAATTGTTAACTAATTCTGTTTTAGAGAATTAAAACATAATTTTGATGGATCTTACACTATTACACTATATTGTATTATAATATATTATATTATTATGATATTATATTATATTATACCATATTAATTTTTTTTTAATTCCTTTTTTGGCACGAAACTTTTGCTTTAATTAACTTATAAAGCAATTTTCTTTAGTAATGATTTATTTGTTTGGTTAATCTATTCCGATTAATTCTCTTATATTCAGTTATTCAGTCATTTTCAGAAGGTAACAGAATCATAAGATGATTCGCTTCCTTCGGAAAATTAAAAATTCCATTCCCGGAAGAATTTTTTTTAATATTGTTCATAGTTTTGTAATGAATAATCAGGTATTTGCATGGTTCATTATTAAAAGGAATTTTGAATATTCTAAAGATTTTCTAATGAAAATGAAATTTCCTTAATATCCTCCTTTATCCTAATTCAATTATTATTATTTTATGCTTTCAGATTCCTTCAAATATGAGAATTTTTTCTTCATTTAGTGTTTCGTTCGTTATCACAGCTTTAAGCATCCTTGTTTTTCAAATAATTGTTACTTTCAAGCTTACTATTCGATCATTATAGCCATTTAAGGTCATATGTCACAATACCGTTAATACGAGATACTACTTGATGTTTAAGTTTTCTTAATTTCAGGATGAAATAAATATGAAACTAAAACAACAGTTCATTGATGGAAATTTTACTTTCCCTACCGCAACTGTAAAATTGCCATCCCTCGAACTTGGCATATTCCGTGTTGAGTAAGTTTTTTGAGTTTTAATCTTTTGAATTTGATTTTTTTTTCAAAACTTTAAATGATTAAATTTTTATTTCTTGCCAAGATGAAATATTTGAATTATTAACTTCTGAATGTGTTTCTTCGGTACTTCTCTTTTATTAATATTCATAGCAATTAAAATTAAAGTCACTCATTTAAATAATTATCAATGCTCTTTTAATTTTCTGTTCGATCTTTCGGACAAGTTACGGATTATTATGATCTCAATTCAACATGATAACTAATTACATGGAATTCCGATTTGTATTTCATACTAAATAATTTATCCAGAGAAGCTTAAATTCAGACTTTTTGTGGAAACGAATGGATAACCCGATGAAGCTATCAGTAAATATCAGTTTTGTTCATTAACCATCTCTAGTTTAACCATGAAAAATAATGAAGATGCATTAGAAACTTCGCAAGGCTTTTAATATATTTTTATTATTGCAAAAGCCGTTTGGTTAAATTTTGACGTATGAATTAATTAATTAGATTTTAGAAGGAATGGATTCAATAATTTATTTCGTAGATATTTCATATACTATTTTTTTGTTAAATCTTTAACGACAGAGATTACAAGAATTTAGAGCAAAAGCAGAAAATTATTGGATGAGATTTGTAATAACAGCAAAAAAATGGCAGTGATAATCAAACAATACATAATCATTATATTACACTTATCAGAAGGCTCATATACTTTTAACTTGTAGAAGCTTTTATTTATTATTGTCTAAATTTGTTAACCTTTTCAAATAAGGATTACAACGAAAGATTACAATAGATGAAACTTAATTCTTCACTGATTACAACACTAGAAATAATCCACCTGTGTATTATATTGATTATCATTCATTCTCAATTTGAGAGGTTTTTATTTTTTCTAATTTTATTATAGAAATTCTTCAAACTATAATAGAATGAAATCAATCGATAAATCCTTCTGTCAAGTATATATGTGTGTCTATTTGAAAGAATACGGAATATTTCTTTCAGAACAATAAATGAATGTAATGTACCGTTATAATAATATATGAATATGGGGAGCTTCATCAGGAAGTGTTAGAAACGGTCATTCTGGTTATGACCGTATACGCTTATGGTTAATATTATTATTAGAGAAAAGCCTGCTAATAAATGTTATTTCTTGTAGAGCTGACCACATGTTTCAAATCGTGATTTCAGAATCCGGTATTTGGCATCTGTTAACAATTTATATTTAATCGATGTCGTTAGCTCAAAAAATGTTCCGTTTTTTGGTTTAAAGATTGTGTTTCATGTTTTTACGCCTTCCATTTTCCTGTCAAAGCTATCAAAACTTATGAATCATTGACGTATCAGTAAAGAAGAAAGTGAACAAAATTAATGGACAAAATAAAGAGGAAGAAAAAAGAGGAAAGGATTATTATTATTATTAATTGCTATTAATTATCATTGTTATTGTTATTAATCATTATTAATTGTTATTATTAATTATTAATTCTTATTATTATTAATAATAATTATTACTATTGTTATTATGTTATTAACTAGCACATGTAGTTGTTAAAATCCTTCAAAATGAGGCTTTAAATCCTTATTTCTATGATTTTAAGGTAAAATTAAAGACTAAGATTTAATTACTACCTATCTCTATCTTTCTACTGTCGTTTTCACTTTTTTATTGCTATTTAATCATTCTCTCATTATATTAAAGTTGTTTACTACACTGAAGCAAATCATAATCTTTTTCAGGCTTGTTAGTTTAAGCCAAATTTTATAATCCAAGCTTTTTTTTGTAAGAATGATGGAAATAATAGTGTCTCTCATTCCTGTAGAATCAATGTTTATGCTCGATAATGAATCAGTAATTATTTCCCTAACTTTACTCTTTAATCCATATTTAATCTAGTTTAATTTATTCATGGTCGCATTTAAGTTATTTTATTGCAAGTTTGAAAATTTCGTTTAAATGGTCATCATTCATCTTCTTTGACTTTTATTTTCTTAAAATGGAATTTGCTTATTTTAAGAAAGTAAAATAAGCAGCCTTTAGGAATGGATAAAATTAATTTCTTCCTATTTCAACTGAATTAGAATTCTTTCTAATTACAATGTGATAGCTTCAGGAAGGTACACTTTTCATATTTTAAATTGCAAAAAACTTTTTTCTTACATTCCTTCACATACTTCTTTTTTATCAAGAAAGAAAAATAAAGAAGAGAAGAGAGAAAATTAGTACTTTGTGTAAATTGGGAAGAACTCCAGAATTTCTTTTAAATGTTTTAAATTTTCGAATGTTACAAAAAACAAATATTTCTTCTGTAACCATAGTAGGATTGGAAATTTATCGAAGAGTTGTCTAACAGATTCATCAATATTTCTGATTGCTGAAAAAACCTGGATATTTTTAAATTCTTCTTGATTTGATTTACTCTTAATCTGCACATAATTCCTTATTTCAGGACTTCATCCAAAGGGGTCACACCATCAAAGATCAGACTAATTCGAATGTCACTAGATGTACTGTCTTCCGGAAAATCAGGAAAAAATTCTGACAAGAAGGCAGAATCTAATATGATATCAAATCCTTCATCAGTGACAAATACAACTTCAATTTTAAATAATGATCGACACAGTGTTTCACCAAAGAGGTTAGTAGTCGCTGAGCGAATTTTAGATTGGGAGTCTGTCGCTAATAATTTGCACTACGACCAACACAGAAGGTGTAGGAAAAAGTTGGAAAGATGTGAGTAATTGGAATAAAAATAGAGCTAATGTGAAAATTTGTACCGTTCTTCGATCGAGATGTCTTTAGTATATATAATCGAAATTATTCATCAACTATAATGGAACAGAGGTGTGCCGAAATGAAAGGATTAGAGAAAGCGCAATTGCCGGAGGAAAATAAATGATGATAAGGAAGAGGTGCAAGAAGTCGGAAAAGTAGAAGGAACAGTTTGCGTTTAAAGAAGCATATCTAGAGTGGAAACAGATGATGAAGAGGAAGCTGTAAGATGGAAGCTAGTAGCATATCATCCGCATTTCCTAGCGCAAACGTCTGTACGAGTGGAACTGATATAACATTGGGTCACTGCTATTCTATCACTACCACAACACTACAACCACCACTACTACCATCATTATCATTACTTCTACTATCACCACCTCTGATAGTACTATTATCACTATCGCTATTATTGCTATAATTCTACCTAATTATCGTGTGAATATCTTAGTGAATGAACAGCATTTCACAATAATGATAGAAAATGATGTTATATCTAACGAGATAGATATTACCGCGCAAGATATTTCGTCATCACATTCATCTGATAATAATTCAAGTCTTGGCAGATTGCAGAATATAGATTCTGAGACTAACTCTATAAAAGATAAAGGCGATCAAAAGGATCATCTAAGGGAGAAAGAGATAAAGAAAAAGGAGAAAAAGATGGAAGAGAAAGAAGGTATTACTCGATCATTGCCAATCCGATTGATTCGTCAACCATCCGAAGAAGGCTTTCATCAGGTTGTCAAATTTATAAAACGTATAACACGAAGAGGAGAAACAGAAATTTCAGAATCAAAATCATTTAATCATATTGAACTTAATGAAGGAAAATCCTCATCAGAAAAGAAAGATCTTTGTGATGTACCGGTTAGCAAAGATTTGACTAATCAAGAATTAAATAACCGTACCATTTGCATGGAACAAAATTTAAGTGCAGAAATTCAATCTCAACCTGAATATTGTGATCCAACTGATAAATCCTGTCTCAGATCTGCTAACGATGATACCACAGAGCTGAACTTTTTAAGTTGTGAATCAATTTGCGCCAAGTTGAAAGAAACTCATGGAACTATGGTAGAAGCCGATGATTTATCACAATCAATACAGAAACAACACGATCAGGAAAAGTGTGACATGACAGAAATTTATCGAGAGATTGGTGGCCCACAGATAAATAATAAATCAGAAATGTTTGTTTTAGCTTGTTATCTGAATCTTTATATTTTTTTAGTTTATTGTGGATTCGAGCTATAAATAATACTTTAAAGTAGTCTGAAATTTCCCAAATCTATCAGTCAAGTTCTTTAAAATCTTCTACAATTTTCTTAAGTTCCTAATATAATCTCTTTTTTAAGCTAAGTTCTTCCTCTGAACCAGTTTCTTCTTCATTCATGCAATTTACTCCTATTACTGAATATAGATCATAAGCTGCTTACCACGGAGCACTTTAACATTCTTACCTGTTTCGAAATCATTTGTACAATTTGCACTTTGTTCCGTTAACTGCTTTATTCTCTTCTTCACAATTTTATATAAAGTTTTTACATAATATCAAAAAACAAGAGAGTGATTTTCTTAGAAGCGTTTGCAGAAATTACCATAAATAATCATACTAATATATTATGGTGTATATATGTAGGATAATCAATTTAATTCATATTTTATGAAATTTTAATTTAGGTAATTAAAATCCACATTTTAATTTAGGTAATTAAATTTTGTTAGAATAAGTTTGTACTTAATTAAGGAAAGATACATTTAAAAATATTCAAATTGAGATATTAATTGGAAAAATGTTGCCTCATCAAAAATATAGCATTCATATTTGTTCAATATTCATAAATTTTTCTTCCTCAATTTTTCATTGTAATATTTTTATAAACGAAATGAATACATTTGTTATATCACCTGACCTCCCCCTCTTCTCGATTACGAGACACTTTTCCCTTTGATAGGACTATTTTTTACAAATTTAACAAAAATTCAAAATCTAAAATGCAAATAGTAATTTCGACAATTGATGTAATTTATTTAAATAAAATATTGAAAAAGTAGGATATAGAAATTTTTATTTTATTTTTAAATTTCAAACTTCTCATCCTTCAGTAATTTATTCTGATTAGTCATTATTACCTGAGTGCAGGTAATTTATTTCTTCCGTTATGTTATTTCCTCTATCCCTATCTTCTTTCATAACTTCCATACTGAGAATATCGAAATTGTGTCAGAGTCCATGCTAGGATAAAATATTTATTGAAATCGATATTTTCAACTGCTCAAACTTCCAAGTCGTTATTTCAACTACTTGCTAATTTTAAGAGATATGGAAAATATAAACTTTGCACTAATATGAATATAAATTCAGAAGATGTGATTGAAATATTTATCATGTTAAAAATTTTTTAAATGCCTATTATCAAAATTATCTCAAATTTCTGATGCAAATTTTTATTTACTGCAGCTATATTTTGCAAATCCCACAAACATTTCAATATGCCGTTTGTTCCACCAAAAAAAAATACTGCTGTTGCCAGCTTGTTGTACGGTATCTTCACAGATAACTATGAAGTCAGCAGTTTTTTTCATTATCAGCATTTTTGAAGCATCAAAAATCAAAAATTCATTCCTTAACACATACATTCCTTAGTTGCAAGTGATTTCTCAATTGATCCATTTATTATGCAGTTTGAAATTTATTAAAATCTATTTTTATAATTAGAATTTTGTTAAAGAAATAATTGCTAAGTGAAAATGTTATCTCACAAATCTGACAATGTAATAAAAAACACAGTAAAATTAAAACAAAAAGTATCGCGAGATCTAAATTCCATATCATAGCAATAAAATGAGTAATGTGATAAAATCGTCCATTGCATTATTGTTATAGGGAAGGATTTTGAGATTTATAGCAAATGCCATCTGCAAATGACAATGTTTTCTTTAATTCCAATTTCCAGATGCTACAGAAATATTTCTTAATATGCTAATCAAAATTTCACTTAATTAAACATCTGAAAATTTTTCAGCATAAACTGAACATTATTATTGTATTGAAATAACTGTGTATTCTAGGTTTCATTCATTTTACATTCTAATATTTTGCAAGATACAGCTCAATAATTAAGTTAATATGCTTCAAATTTTACAACTTAGAAATAAGATCATTGAAAAGTTTATAGAAATATTGATGGCATATGTACTAACTAAATCCTTAACTTCACAATCATTATTCCTCTCTCTTAGCTTAGCAATCTAATCACAACTTTCAAATCATAACGATAATATCAGCAACGATTTCTGCAATAGTTATGCAGTATGAAGATATTAAAAAATATTTCTAAAATATTAGAAGAATTCTTAATGATCTTTCTAATGTTTCAGAAATACTTCTGTAAAGATGACCTTGAGAAGTTTCGAAATAATCGTTTTGAAGATTAATAAAAAAGAATGATTGCTTGTTGTTTCAAACTTTACATACCTTTGAAAGATATGAAATTATGCGATTTTTAACAATATATTAGTAAATATTTACTTTTATCAATTAATTAAAATGTATTTAGATTTTACATCTTTCTGAAATTACTTTATTTAGTTAACTTTTTCGTGGGAGGTTTGTTAATTAATTCATCACAGCTTCTGTTAAAAATTAAATTCTTAACTGATAAATGTTTCAGCTATAAACCATTCTAAAACTTCAAGTAATGAAGATACAATACCTCCAACTGGCCTATTTTCCAATTTTTGATCATTATCGGCATTTATTATTAAAAAAAATTTCATAATCATCTTTGGATGATTTTTTAAAAATCCAATAAATTTCCTTATCTTTTCAACGTTTCCCAATGTTTTCACACAATCTCATTCTTCATTCTTTTCATTAAATTTATTAAATTTGACCTTCTATGAAATATTCCGCTCATATTTTGGTGACCTTTTTGGAAGTAGTACATAGTTGATATTTATTTATTGTCATATATCATTTCATTTATCTTTTAATTTAAAAACTTAGTTATTTTTAATAGTTGTTGAACCGTTATTCAAAACCATAAATTCTTATTTTAAAAAAAAAGAATCGATTATTCTGGTTTCCTAAATTCTAATAGCAATTAGAATATTACTAATTCTGATTGAATCAGAATAGAAAACCCCTATTTGGATTTCATTGACTACCAAAATTTTATGCACTTATATTTCACGAGCATTATATTAAAATGTTTTATCTTTACGACTAGTTGGATTTAATATGCCTATGAAAATTGAAAGTAACTGAAGCATCCCTTATCGATAAAAATAAATTTCGACAATGCAGAATTTGATTAAGTAATGCATTTGTTAAGAACGTTCAAAATTGTAGCAGAAAATACTAGTATTCCTATATGGGAAACTTTCCCGCGAATTCCCAAATAAATTTTCTTTTACAATCAATGCTTCTTTTCTAGCAATTCAAAGTAACCAAAGAAAAAAATAGACTTTAATGTAGAAAGCAAGAAAATAGATTAGATATTGGAAGTCAAATTTTAGATATCAATAATTTCCATAATTTTATGACAGATATATATATATTATTCTGTTCGATACATATTATGGATATGTAACTGAAATAATTTCTAATGGTAAAATGCGATCGAAGTGCTGTAAATATAAATAAATTTTTAAGAATTACTGATTTGATATAATTTTATCTGTCATTCGGTCATTTTCGTTTTTAGTATTTCATTTCCATTTCCAATAGTTTTTGCAATTATAGCGACAAATTGTGTTATAATCTTATCTTTTGTTGTTCATTCATTCAGAAATGTTACTTTTCTAATATTTTAATAATTAAATATTAATTTGAAATTACGCTAAATTTATTCGGTTTTTCTTCTTTTCATTAATGTTAATTTTTTGATTCATTCATAATGGCATGTTAATTTTAAGTTAATAGTTAATTATTGATTGAAATTTTTTGTAGAAAAAGCAAATCTTTTAATTGCGATCAAAGTAAATCCGATCAAAGATCTATCTATGAAATAAGAGAAGTCAAAAATTATTGGGAAATATGAGAGAGAAATATATTTCATTATTTTCTTCCGCCAATACTTTATACTAAATTTTAGTTAATTAAAGGTTGAAATAAAAAATTAATTTTATAATTAAATTATATGAAAATTTCAGTCCTACAACTATGCAGAAAATGATAGCTTACAAAACGGATCAAACCCAAGTGATATTAAGGAAGAAGCGATGTTGTGAATGCTTCGCTGATGCTATTTTTAATGCTGCTGACAGGTTTTCACTTTTTTTTTTCTTATGAAAACTACATTTGATCGATTTATCAACACCTTTCGTTATCAAAACATTTTCATCTTCGATCTATTATCCTAATTGTTATCTAAATTCAACCTTTATCATTAACATATCTCACTCAAAAATCTATCGGCTGAAAATGATTTTTAGGACATTCGGATCGTCTCCTTTAATAATGCTTTTGAACAGAAGATGGAATAAATTTTTAGAGATTAACTGTTCCTGGAGAAAAATTCGATTGTTATGCAAAAACCGATATAAGATTTCAATGATACATATTGCGGAGAATCAGACTATTAGCATCAAACTGATACATTTTAGATGACAGTTGTTCGTAGTGCGATTAATTTGAACTCTTATGGAATTTTCACATCTATAAATCGGCTGAAATTTTCTCATTTTATCGAATGTTATTAACAACAATCGTTGAAATTAGTACTATTCTTCTTTTATTTAAAGCTGTAGAATAATAAATATAGAATGGAATTTTCTTTCTCATCAAATTTTTTAGTATCTTAAATTGATTCTAATTTAAATTGCTTGAAATCTTACAGATATTAAAATTTTTGGGCCTTCCTCTCAAAATTTTAGCATTCCGAAAACACAAAGTATGCTATAAAATGTTCAATTTGAAATTTGATTTGTTAAATTAAATTTTAATATTTGAAAATTTTATAGAATGCATAAATTTCCTTTCTGTAGGAAAAATTTAGTGCCTTAATTTTATAACATTTCAATTATTCGAAAAACTTAAAGCTATTTACTCCATTAGCATCAAGAATTCTTAATTAAAACTAATTTGCAGAAAAAGTTTGAACTACTTTTTTAAATAATATTTCATTGCATATAAAGTATAAAATTATTTTAATTATGACGTGATTAAAATCCCTTGAAGTAGAATGAAATATAATTCAGGAAGCGATACAATGATAATGATAGTGTCGTTTCTAAATTTACTTACTTTCAATAGATTTTAAAATTACATCTTTCCCATCTCCTCCTCCTTCTTCTCCTCCTTCTCCATTCCTTCTTCATTCCTTCGCCTTCCTTCTTCATTTCTCATTTTACCCTTTATTTGAACTCATTCCGGTAAAAGCGGTCCCTTCTACTTTTTCATTATTATCGAATATTTACTTTTGGCATAAAAAGGATGCAGCAACAACGACGTTTTAGTTTAATCATTCTTTCACTACCAAACCGTTGTACAATTTTGTGATTAATATTTTATTGTAATTTTATTAATTTTAAATGAATTTACACTTTCATTTTATTTTTCGAGAAATTTACATTCGAAAGGATTGCTTAAATGTCTAAAATAGCTAATGACAGCTTTAGAATAAGAAAGCCTGTATAATATAGCATATAAAATATAAAATATAGTAAATATATAATATAATATAGTATAATATAGTAAAATATATAAAACAAATATATAATATAGTAAAATATAGCAAAGATTTCAACAACCAAAAAAAAAGAGAACACTTTCGTAGGATTTCATTCTTCTTCTTTTAAATTCTAATAAACTAACAATGATAACATAACGAAATATGATATGAAAAGATATCGATAATTGATAAATGTGAATTTGATAAGAAAAATGAATTGTTTTAATAATTCTTTGAACTTTCTAATATTAAATGTGAAAAAGTTTTTTCTATCAAAATTATAAAATATATTAAGCTGTCAATATTTATAGTATTGTTAGAAATAATTTTCAAAAAATGGATTTAATTACTATCAAACAAAAAGTGTAAAACAAATGAAAAACTTGTTTTTGTTAAAAAAAAAAGAAGTGGAAATAAATAATTGATTTGAATTTGTATACAGCCAATTAGTGTTTATTTTATTTTTACTCTATGAAATATCTGGGAGATGAAATTTGATTGATTTTTAATTGACAGCCTATTGATTTTTTCTTTTTTATTTTTCAGAGAAATTTACAAATTTTATTCAAAATATAATTATATGCTCTTAGTTTGTTGAATATTACGTTATCTCATCTCATTAATAATTAAAAACAAAACTTTTTAAAATTCTTTCTCTCTCTTTTTCTCTCATTCAAAAATAAATTTTCATAAAATTCTAAACAATTTAAACAACTGATTACACACACACATATATATCTATGAAAAGAACAATAAGCTGTCAACTATAATTATTTCTCTTTCATAGTTTCACTATTAGGGAATAAGTTTTTTCTGTTGCATTCAACAAATTCTTCAGTTATTTTTATTATGATGAAATAAATTTTAAAATTATACAAACTATAATATTTTGTGAATATCGCATTAATTAATTAATTATTTTAGTCTAGCTAAAGTTTTTTTGAATAATTTTCAGCTTTATTTCACTTCAAATTTATTCAATCGATTAAATGTTATAACAATACTAATAAAAGTTGTGTGATCTGATGTCACATCATTGCAAGATCAATAATTATAAACTACGCAATACATTATGTTTACCGATTCAACATCATTTGGATAAGAATTTGGAAAGTAGCGATGAATATGAATGGTTTGTTAGAGTTTTTAAAGCATTATAATATCATATCAGTAAATTATTCCATCAAGAATTATCGATTGATTGGTTGATTTGGAGCTTACATATAATTACCATTTAAATTCTCGATCGTAATATTATATTGATTATCATTTTTTTCATTCATTTACCCTTTATATTTATCTACATTTATCTATTATGCATTCCATCTCTCTTTACAATTTTCTTTTAATGATATGAGATTCAAAAAATTGATATATTATCGACAGCGTAAAATATTATTATCACAAGATATATCAATACCGAATAATGCTACAGTAATCCAGTAGAATCAGATAAATTATTGCAAAATGGTTCAAATTAAAATTTACAAATTAAATAGTTGGAATTACAATGATGTCATTTATTTCATTTTAATGTAATAATTTAAATAGCTTATGGAGATATTATAATATAGTAATTTGATTAATGAATTCCTCTTTTTATCCTAACAATTATTTCATTTCTTGTTGTTAGATATCATTGAAGCAATTATTGTTTTGTGACAGTCTAATTTCTCTTTCAGATCAATCCGTAATTATCATATCTTTATTTTAATACTCTTTCTTTTGGATAATGAGATGAAAACTTTCTGGATGGGCAAATCTTGTGAATATTGAGCATTAACTTATAATGAAGTATTAATTGAGACAATAATAAAACAAAATAAAAATTCGATTAAATTAAATCGATTGAAATTCAATCAATTCTTTTAACTCTTAAGATATTTCGTAAGCGAACATTTTTAAATAGCAGCAATATATTGCCATACAATCGTGAATGATAGATTCAATCTCAAACTAATTTAATTCAAGCTATTACTTCTCTCATTTCCCTGCGGTATCACTTATAATTCATCTTATTTATTATACCAAATAATATTTGTCAAATTTTAATGCGCAGATCCTCAATACACCATTCCAATTCATCACTCGATCCGATATCTTCATTTCGCTAGGGAGAACAATTTTTTCGATTTTTATTTTTAGTCCATTTTACGAATAGACATTTAAGAAAAAGAAGATGCTATGATTAAAGTTTATAAAACTTCCTGATGAATTAGTTAGTAAAGTTTTCACATAATTTCTATTGATAGTTTCTTTTACTAAATATGTCTCTATCACTTCTTAAGGCTCATACCTTGCAGGAATGCGAAACCTCAAATTATGCTATCTTTATTAGAAAATAATGCAACTTATATAAACATCTTAATAAATTGATTTCATAAATTTCTGTATAAATTAATTTTATTAAATTAAAATCTCAAATTGTGGCACCCTCATTATTAAAAGATAATGCAGACTAAACATCGATATAAATTCAATTTCCTTCTCATTGATCATTTCCAACAAATTTTAGCACTTGGAATTTCTCCGATCACAAAATAAATCTTTTGATCACATTTTTAAAAACATATTAACCTTATTTTATTTCTACCAATCTAATATTATCAATGCTAAATAATATTTATTTAGTATTTTGGTGAATAAATAAGAAAAAGTTATGTGGGAAAATGTATTATGAAATTATAAATGATATTTGTGTATATATAATTGCATACTCAAACACTTTGTAAATATTTGATTTAAATAATACATTTGTTTTTTCAATCCATTTCGATATCTCTGCGAAATTGTTAGAATATATCGTTGATAAATTAAATAGAGACCTGAAATTTAAAGGGAAATAAGTTTGAATTAATTATAGGTTGAATTATTTCCTTTATGTTTTATATTTTTGGAATAGAATTTGAATTTGTTTAAGACTTTGCAAAGGAGCATTTTAAAAAAAATAAATATTCAATATTTGTATGTAAAATATAATACAGTTTAAAAGATCAATTCTTATTTTTAATTAAATTTCAACGATTGAAACTTTCTTTTTCAAACTGTTTCATTGCTTTATGAAATTCATTTTCTATGCCTAAAAATTTTTAAATTTTTTAATGAATTGATCAGAATTAAAAAAAATCTCTTTTTAATTAATTATTATTTGTATATTCTATTGTCTAAAAAGAAATTTCAATTCTTCAAATTAATTCATTCTATTAGAAAAGAGAATTAAAAATTCTATTGCTCAACGTTCTTCCACATTTATCATTAATTGGTTTCTTTTTTTTTTTCAGCGCAATCCAACAGCAACAAGGATCGATCGCTGACAATCGAACTTTCATTATCAGTGACCCGCAACACTGTTCGGTCTCTGCGACACTTTCACTGGGCAGACCAAAAAAATTATTCATCAGCAAGGTCTGCCGATATTATTTTCTTATTCATTTGCCTTCTATATTACGAATTCCTTCCCAGCAATATTTGCTTAGCAATAATGGTAATGCGATATTTACACTTTTAAGTTTTAGTGATGTAGTAAGTTATTGGTATTAATAGTAGGATGGCTGGTAAAATAGCAGTGTGATGTGGTATGAAATTAAGGAGAACTAGTAATTAACATTAGATTTAAAGTTTAAGATGTCATTAGTTTAACAGAAGCACTTTAATGAATTTATGGTATTATGTATAATGATGATAGTTAGGAAGCAAAAGATAAGATGAAATCTTTGAGGTACAAGATAAGATGAAATCTTTGAATTATTTATCTATTATACTATGAAGATTTCAATATTAGTCATAGCAATATTTTGAGTAATGTTTAATTATCGTTACGAATAGTTCAGGCGTTTTTGTTGCATAGATAAATATCATTCAGTTAATGTATCTGTTTTACATTGTTTTATTTCATTTACCTCCCAAGTTTACATTTCATTTATTCGTTTGAAAATTTCTGAATTCTCATCTCTAGAAAGTAATATTTAATAGAGAGACATAAATTGAAATTAATAAATTATGTCTAATTGATGAAGGAAATGAATTAATTGTAAAGCATCATTGTTCTGTTGTGTTAAATATTTATTAACATAAATTTGATATAGTTTTTAATTTAATTTAAATTATTGCATTTTAATGGTTTAGTTTAATAAATATTTACTAAAATAAATTTATGGTATAGCACCTGTATTAATTTCTTCCAACTTTTAAAGCATTTCCAACTTTATTACAAAAAACAGGGAACCGATACGAGAGATAGATAAATGAATATTTAAAGGAGTAGAATAATTCTATGAGTTGTTTACACGATTCATTCTTTCATAGAATAATTCTATGAATTGTTTACGATTTATTCTTTCGTAGAATAAAATTAAATTGCCGAAGCTCAACTTCTTTGCTTAAATCTTTTTGGGATTTTTTAAAACTCTTTTGGGAATTTTGAAATTTGAAAATTTATTACTTTCTTTCTTTTGTTTTTTACAAATGCAATGATTTATATTTGTTGAAATATCTATAAAATTAAAGATCATAACTTTTCATTCAACTTATTATTTTACGATGCAAAATTTTGCTTAAATCTATGACATTTTAAATGATAATAAAACTCATTAATACAGTCAGTGAAAATGATTTAAAAATTATAATTCATTGCAAACTCGTTTGACACTTTTCTTGCCACTCTCATAAATAATATCGATCTTTTCGTCGGATGTAAGAAAAAAACAAATTTGCATCGTAGAAAGCTGTAAATAGTGGGAAAAATCTTCTTATTTATTTTTCATAATTCTCAACTATTTTTTGTTTAGATTTCATTTTAAAAGTTTTCCTTTTAATTTAATGAAATTACAGGGGAAAATAACGGAGAAAAGTGTAGCAGAAGCGACATTCCAAGCATCAGCAACAACGATTACATCAAATGAACAGAATTTAAATAATCCTAAAGAAATCTCAATATTTCCTCCGACTAAAATAGATCAAAAATCACCAGTAGCTAATTTTGAAACAAAAGCAATTTCTCCATCAGGAAATCATCATTTTCGGGATTCTATCAAAACTAACAATAACAATATTCTTTCACAACAACGCTCCAAAATTATTCCATTTTATCCGACATCAAATGAAAATGTTGCAACAGATTCTGTAGCAAAATATCCAGATACTAATGATACATCTGAGATTATCATTGATGTTCCACATCCTGATTCACCACATTCAACGCTAAATTCACATGGTTCTGGTGGCTATCGTGGTGATTGTTCCTCAGTTAACAGTTTACATTCAATGACAGAATATAAAGATGGAATAAATCGAAGACAAAATAACATTAATGAATTTCGTGAATCTCTTAGTAGTCGGCTTAGTCGTGGATTTCTTGAATTTACTCAGGGTAGCAGTGATAGATTACAAAAATGGAAAAATAAATTGCAAAATGGTCGGCGACACAAAGATTCAAGCGAACCACCACCTATCAACAGGTTAGTTTTATAATATTACTAATTCTTTGTCAGTAAAATTAAATACATTTGAACAAGTAAACAAATGAACGGACAAATTGCAGATGGTAAATTATATTTATATAATTGCATTACTTCTATTATTATAGGTAACAGTGAGGATAACTTAATAGTATTTCAAAGTGTTTGTTTTAAAATAAACCAATTAAAAGTTCCCTAAATGCGTAAATTAAAGCATAAATATACGAGAAGAGCCACATATAATATACCTTCGTGTGGCTTCATTTATCAAAATATGTAATTACGGAACTATTGAAATTGACAGGTGATTTCGATTGAAGAAGGAGATAGAGGATATTAGGTCATATTAGTAGTAAAGAAGAGATAAAGAGAATGAATGACCTTCCTTCTCTTTCCCCTAAAACTGTCAACTAAGACAACGGATATCGTTATTTTGATACAGAATTTGTATTGGTTCTCCTTCATCGGGTTGTATCGTTTTCAACATTACAATAGTATTCTTAGTTCTCAATTTTCAAACTTTGATAAATAATTTTGATTGACCACAAAATGTTTTAAAATACATGAAGCATGAAAAGTTGAAATGAGATAATAAATTTCATAAAATTGATATTTTTACTGGCTGGATTCAAGTTATAGAATTTTTTCAAAAAAGAAATTTACCTCCAGTAGATTTTATTTTCTTAATCTTGGCCAATTTGTTTATCAGCAATTTTTACATTTCGATTTTTATTTTCAAGAATAGTAGATTTCCAGTAATCATGGAAATAATATGAATTCTTATTGTTGTAAATCAGCGATTTCTAAAAATAATAATTAAGGATTACTTTGAGATGAATTGATGAGATTTTAGGTAAGTACTGAGGAAACGGAGCCAGGTTGCAATTTATTCATTTGTTGTATTATATTTCATCCTTTGAAAGAGTTCAGTCTATTTGCAAGATTTAAAACAAAATATTTACAGCAAATCTTCAATCGTTTTTCCGCGTCTATTAATTTACAATTAAATAATTATAATATTGGCCACAAATTTATCAAAAATGCAAATTCCTTGACCAACCATCTAATAGCAAACTTAAATTCTTTGAAAATTCTTTCAAAATGAAAGTTTAAAAAAAATTTTTAAATTCCAATTTCTACAAAGATGAAATTTTGGCATTTATATTATAGTAAAAAGTTGTGCGAAATTATCAATGAAATGAGAATGTGAAGAGTGTTGTGATTGTTGTGATGAAGAGATCAAGTTAAATTCCATTTAAAACAAAGTGAAGTTATTTTTTCCTAATTTTAGATTTTTTCATGACCAATATTACAATTGCTTCACTGTAAATTGTTATCAAAAAGAATGGGTGTAACGATTTGAGAGCGAATTGATATAAACGATTTATTTTGTTTCTTACAAAAATATTTCATATCATAGGTTGAAAATAAATTTAACACTAAAACTCATCTGATAGGATACATTATATTAGTGTATCTTTGCACATTTCAGTAAAATAAATTTAAATTTTTAAATTTCAAATTTTATCGGTTTGTCTTTTTTGTTTCAAACAAAAGTTATTATTTCAATTAGGAAAAAATTCGAAATATAGCTTAATTGCATTTCAATGTTATTTAATATGGAAACTTATTTTCTTTCATACTTGTTTTCAAATTTATGAAATAAATTTGTTTATAAAATAAGCTACCTGTGACACATTCAGTGCAATTAAGAAGTTAAGATATTGATATTGTCAATATGCAATGGGGTAATATGTCACATTTTTGAAATAAACGTTATTTCTTCTATTTATATATAATGCATTATTTATTATCATGAATTTCATCAGTATGATCAGAGTGATATGTCTAAGTTTAATTTTTAAATAGAATTTCTCTGATGAAATTATTGAAGATACTAATTGAAATTTTGTACAATCTACAGAAATATCGATCACATGTAACAGAACTATTGGATAGTTAACAAATTTCATTTCAAATTGATTGTAAACAATTTTCGATTTGAAAAACTTTTAGTTACTATGAATTCAATTTTTAACAGATCAATGAAAGATGAATGAAATGTTATACATAATTCACTTTCCTTTTTCACATATTTCATTGAATTATCTGTCCAACAATTTGTCTGCATGTAAATTACTTTTTAAATTTCAATTTCTTCTTTTATTTGAAATTTCGACTTGCCTCTATCGATTTATGTTTCCCATGTGATCTTTGAGTCATTTTTGATAGATAAGAGAAGAGATTAAATGATACATTAAATATACCATTCACTCTGTTACTGATGATCGAATCTTTTACGTAAGGAAGTGAGAAGCTGATTTACTTATCATCATTATCTTCTAATTTTTAACTTTCCCGATTTGTTAATAATTAATTAACTTCGAAATATTATCATTAGATAAATGACCACCGAATAGTGCTAAATTATTTTGCTAGACTTTTTTAAATCTCTTTTCAGGAAAATGCTGATAGCAGGTCAAGAACAAAATGGTCATTTATCAGACGTTGATGTGGTACTTGACTGGGCAATACCCAAATGTGATTCCTCTGACCAGGTACTTCATGTAATGATTTTCATGAATTTATTCGTTGATATTATTCAGAATTTCAAATTAACCAATTTATAAAAAGGAATAAATTTGCATAAGTGAAAATTTTTTTTCCGGAAAGCTAAATTTTTTTAAAACAGGTTTTTATTAAAAAGAAAACTTTCATTGCAAATTATATTTTTGTGGAATATCGTTTTCAGCCAAATATTGAAAATAATATTGTCCTCTTCCTTTTTCCTTCTTTCTTTGTATCATAAAATCTGTGATTGAACGAACGCATACGAATTTGAGTTTGAGATAGATATCTTCTTCTTCCTCTTCTTTCTTTAAATCATATCCTATAAAATTTCACGACAATTTCACGAAACTGTCTGAAACGAAATCAATTTCCGCTAACTAAAAACTTTGCCTTTTTTATTTGCTTGAAATGTACATTTATTTTTTATTGAAACTCGTTTTACATTTTAAAAACTGTTGCTAAGCAATTGGATTTTTATTTTTAATGAAGTTTATTCAGTGCTTAGCACATTTTTGTTATTAGCTTCCGTAGATATGTTAGAAGAATTTCATGTTTACAGTAATCATATTTTTCCGTTTCAATGCTTCCAATTTTTCTTTCTTTATCATTTTTCAGCTATATCATAGTAGCTTCTGGAATTTCTTTTCACCAATAGTGTTAAGAATTTATAAGTTGAGATTTTCTATTTTTGATATTATTCGAAAATTACTATAAAATTTTGCATAAAATTGAACTGTTTAGTTGAAAGAAAAAAGCTTTATATTTTCAGATACACAAGCCTAAATTTTTATCAATGGGATCAGCTTTTACTTTGAAAGTAAATCAACCAAACATGTTACCGCCATTACGATCAGCTAGTGATTTTTTCCCGATAAGCGAGAACACCACCAAGTTTGTCTTTTCTATTGAGAGTTATCATGGAATATCAAATCTATAAGAATCGTATAATTTTAAATCAATATTACAGGATCATTCAACAATTACTTGTATATAAAAAGAAATTAATTAATTATAAGCTATGAAATATTAAGCATGTCAAATATTCCAAGAGATTGCAAGAAAAGTTTTAAAATGCAGAGAATATGTTATGTTTGATGATTGGAAAAACGGTAGGTAAAGGTTACCTGCTTTCTCAAAAATGAAAATTTCAAAAAAATATATACATATAATAAAAGTCAATAAAACTTTTGAAAAATATGATAATAATTTCGAAATAATTCAAATACTAATTAAGAACTTTCTTATAACAAAATTCCTCAGAGATTAGAGCGAATATTTCATTCACGAATAGCTTAGCTATCTCTAGCACAATAGATTACAATGTGTAAAATTTTTATCACTATAAAATAGAAACATCTATATCATAAATGCTCTTTACTTCGATACTTCAAAAGAGAAAAAACGATTAGCCATAATTTTTTCTTTTCGTTTTTTACAGTAGTAAGACTTAGAATAAAAATTGAAATTTTAATAGGTAAGAAATTAGGTGTAAGAAATTTTCAGAATCTCAATTCTTTGTAGTATTAAACCATCCTATTTCGCTTAACCTAATTTACATCGAATCTTCTCAAAGAAAATCTTTCCCTTAAATAACAATAATAAAATTAAGATAATCTGATGTAAATTTTAGTTTTTTTAATAAAAAAATAGAGCATAGATCTTTGATCGCCTCCTTTAATAATAGATTTTCAAGATGATACGCTTTTTTCCTTCTTTATTTTAGACTAAATTAACAATTATCATCAAAGTCGTTGTTTGTTGTTTTCTTTTCGCTCTCTTTTAATCTGCACTTTTCAGCTGATACATTTCATCTAATGATTTAAATCGGATCTTTTCAACTCTTTTGACCTAATTTATTACCACTTGAAAAGTTTTGCAACACCTTTAACGGCAAATGTCTTGTCCATCTGTATGCCATTTGAACTTTTTGACCTTCTCTTTAGTCCTTTCGTTAGTAGTATAACTCTCAACTGCAATTTTTCGAATATAAGAGAATTTAATGAATTTTTTCTTTTTTAACCTTGAACAATATGAACTTTTAATCTTTGCTTTGATTTAAAATAAATTTAATTTTGAAATGAAGAAATTTATGTGATTGCTCAAATTAGTTTATCCGACCATTTCTACTTCATACTTTCAATTCAACATTTAGCTGTAACGATGTTTTCAAATGCAATAAAAGCAATTTCGGTATCGAAGGTGAAAGCATTTTCTTAAGTTATATTTCACTGGGATTAATTCAATAAACAAGTTCCTATATTATGAGATTTGCACCAAAATTGCAGTAAAATAAACACTCAACATTTCGAACTTCATATTTGATTTTAGGCTTACACAGTGTAATAACTTTCATTTCAATATTAGAATTTGATTGATATATTAGAATTCGATTGACATAATAGAATTAGATTGATATATTAAAATTTGATTGATGTAATTGATATATTCACTTTCATTTCAGTATTGAAATTTGATTATTATGTTATATTCATTCATTTATGCGATCAATTGCTTTACTCATCGATTCTCAATTGTTTTACTCATCGATTTAATTTTGTAAAATCATCCGAACTTCAATGAAAGCTTTTCGCTTCTTCGCATTTTTCCACTTACACTACATAATATCTGAGAGGAATAAACTTTATTCATCTTTGTTAATTGGTTTTCTTCTTCCTGACAAAACGGAATGTCATTTATTCACAACGATCGGTGAATTAAACGATTAATTTCCTAAATGAATGAATAGAAATCATTTACTAAGGATAAGTTTTTAATATTTCAAATTTTTAAATTAGAAATATCTATTTTTATCATCAGTAGCAAGTTATCCATATTAGAATGATGTTGAAGACGGCTTTATCTTATCATACCTCTACTGATTGTATGAATATTTAACATATATTTTCAATGTTTACGTAAAAATAAAATCAATAGAGTAAAAGGATTTCAAATTTAAGTACAATAAATCGGTCTATAAATTTATACCCAAGCTTGGAACTCCGATAATTTCGTTAAATCTCGAAACATCCACGTTTATAATAAATTTTCAGTAAAATTTCTTTGCTACAATTATCCAAGTTATATGATTAATTATTGCTGATATATTTGAATAGAACTTCTCATCTTCACTTCGCTATAACAGCATCATCAAATGTCATTACTCTTTATAAGATGTCGATGAATTCACATTAAAATTTCTTTCAAGCTTTGACTATGACTGTATTTAAGTTCCTTAAAATTTTACGATCAATCAAATTGTATTGAAAATATTTTCATTCCTATCATTAGTAATTTCTTACAATCTCAAGAATTTCAATTTCAAAACTTTTGACTGTAATTAGCAAAGAAAAGAAATTTTGTTGAAACATTTATTTTGAAAGTAAAATTTTCAGGGATTTGTCGTTTGAATGTAAATTCTATCATCAATTTGATAATATTATTCAATTTGAAATCATTTTATTTCATCGATGCTATTGTCATGCAAATAATGAAAATGTATGTTAAATATTCATCCAAAAATTTTTTCATTTCCTATCATTCCTTTCTTTAATTAATTCCATTCTAATTCACTCTGTTACATTTTATATCCTTCCTTCCTTCTTCGTTGCAGACAATATTTCAAATTTTAATTACGATAACATATGCGACAGATTGGAAATAACAGTCCAGATTTGACCCATCAATTGTGCAAGCTATTCGAATCCTCATGCTATCTCTTTCCGCTTTTCTGACCTTTTCCTGACCTTCCTCTCTTCTCATCCATCGTCTTCTTCATTCTTTACCATCATTTGTAATATCTGTCCAGATTGGTAAATCTGTCCTATTCTTGCTTGATATGATCTCTATCAAATCTCGTTTTCCTTGATGGATCATCTTGATGACCCATTGTGAAGTAGCAGCTGTGCAAACGCTTTTGTTAATAAAATCAAAGATTTGTTGTGAACAATGCTTCTATAACTAACAAAGCATCTTTTATTGAATCTCCTTGGGGGGAAAAACGATCCATCTATATTTATTAAAATTTAAAAGCCTGTTGTTTAATTTGTTGTTGAATTCCCGATTATCGTACATCGAACGGAATAATGATACTAATCATCATAGGCATTACTGAATTGATTGATTATAGAATTAAAATAATCACTAATGATGCACATTATTTAAGTATTATAATATGCTATTACATTATATATATTAGAAATTATAATTTTGAAAAAAACAAAATTTGACAGTTTTCCGGCTGTCAATAGAAAGCATATCTTAAAGTATCTTTTTATTTTCACATTTATTGTAAATTTAATCAGTACGAAGTGATTCATTCCGTGTAATTTTAAAATTTTTGAAGAACTTTTTATTTATATATTTTTTTAATAGGAAATTTTATACATTATTGGATCTTCAAATCTTTTTAACGCGATATAGTAAAGTGAAGAAAATATATATAGTAATGAAGCATATCCCTAAAACTATATTCTTATTAATTTGAAATATATTTGCACTTTGCGCAAATGTTTCATGTGCTTCAATGTTCAATATCCCAATGGCTGCTCTATTTGCTTTCAGTACTTCCTTCTATGTAATTATTGGTCTTGCCTGTTGTTGATGACAGATGGGAACACTTCCTTTCTATTGGGTCAAATATTTAATATCGATAAAAACCATGCGACTAATTTAACTTCCTTTTTTTCAATAAAACATAGTTGTGACTTTGTTTAGACTTCTATATAGTTTGAAATTATGATCGGATAAAGACAGGACCGATTCGTCCCTTTATAATTTTAGTCTTAATCCTTTAAACATAGAATTTAACCCTGAAATTATGATTCTCATAGACTTGCTTGTTTTTGATAAGAATTAAATTTCATTACTAATTCTCCTGCTGCTATCTGACCTTTTTTCCGAATATTTTTTAATCAAACTTATCTTCCAATTTATAAATAAATTTTTACATATCCATGCAATATTTAACATTAATATTTCAACTTAAAAATAAAATATAATTATCGAAACGATCCATTTCATAAAAATGAATTTTAAATTTTTTCTTTAAATTCATTTTTAAAGTTAAACAGTTAATTTTATCGTTTAACAATGATACGACAAAAGTAACAAACATTTCAAATAAAATTTGAAATTGTATTTAACAAAAAAGAAGTCACTTAATTCTTTTGGTGTAAGAAATGTGCAAGATTTTATTATTGCCAGTTATTTAAATATTCATATAATTAATTTTAAAATAAACATAGGCATAAAAATTGTTATATTGGACATTTCGTATGCATTTTAATTGAAGCTTGTTTTATGGACAGATGTTGAAGTGTATTATTTAATATATATCCATCAGTGATCACATTTATTTTTACCTTTTTTTCAAAAATTTGTAATGATCTTTCGAAAAAAGTTACAATAATAATATTATTATATATTCTTTTTTATTTTAATTCCAAACAATTAAATTCACTATTAATTAATTCTTAATTATTAACACTAAAATTTTTACATTATGATATTTCCTTTTGTGAAATGTATTGCATAAGTTGACATTCAACTTATCAATCATGCATTTCTTTACTTTCTCTTCCAATCTCTTCTGTTAAGAGAAGCTTCTGTAAATTTAGAAGTTTCGAAGAAAAGGGTGGTAATAGTAGTGTTAGGTTAATTTAGAAGAAACTCAATTTATAAATGCTTCATCATTTTGAAGAAAATAAATAATTTGTATGTCATTGGATAATCTCCTGAATCAGTCGAAAATATAATTTCTACTAATTTGTATCTTCTTTTGTTCAACTCATATACTATAATAGATGTGGGTAGCAGTAGTTGTTAGGGATTCTATTATACCCATCCTCATAATTATTTTATTTAACATTTGTTTATGAGGAACATGTGGTCATCTAACTGGAGAGGATTATCTGTTTACTGCTTTCTCAAATAGCATTAAGAATCAATGAAAAGCGGAAAAAGGTTATTTCAGGATTTACGCATCTGTTGGCTATTGAATTAGTCAAAGGATTATAACCTCTCTTTCTCACTTAGTTAATATTTTATATTTGAATTTATATTTTATGAAAGAAAAAAAGGTGTCGTTTATTTTTAAAAGGTGTCTTTCTTTAATTTTCCTTTTTTGCTATTTTGGTTTAATTATTTTTTTTAACTAAAAGAATTTAAATATTCAGCAAAACAAAAAAGAACATCGCTTTGTTTACACCGCTCATTGAAGTAATGTTGAAATTCATAGTTGCAATTCCTTCAGTGTTGATCTTCTGAAAATGACCTCTTTGCACTCATTAAATTCGTTATGACATCGTATCCTAATTTTAAATGAAAAATAAAGAGTAGTTTAATTTTGAGAGAAATGAAAGGAAGAATATTACATCTAAATATTTTGGCAGTTTGCAAACTTCATCTTTGCTATTTTTTTTCTCTTTTAAAATTTCATTATATCAACATTCTATATCATCATCTAACGAAAATTAATTGCAAATTTAATTAAATCGAAAATATTCGATAAATTTTACACTTTTTATCTTTCAACTACTTGCCACCAAATTGTATGTATATTTATTGCCTTTTGGATTATTTCCATTAATAAACATTTGGCTTTTATATGCTTAATTATCATTGGAAATATTGCTATTATTTATCTTGAATAATTAACTAAGTCATTTCTTTGTCCATTTAATTGCTCTTCTCTGATAACTCCAATAATACAAATAATACAATTACTTCATAACTAACTCGTACCTTTATCATTTCTTATTTATATCTCAATATCATTTGAGATACATCAAAAAAATTTATTCACTCATACTTGCTTATTCACATTTTACAACGTTGAAAATTCGACATCTACGATTACTAACAACTCTTCCGGCTATAATATAAAATTGCTATACGATGTATCCAAAAAGAAAAATAGAAAATTTTATTTGCTTTCTCAATTTCTCTTTTTAATCTATAAAAATAGATTCATTTTTGTGATAACAAATTGAAAAAATTTATTTCCTTTTGATAAATCAAATTATTTTCTATTCCTTTAACATAGGACGAAGAATATATTTATTATTATTATTATTATTATTATTATTATTATTATTATTATTATTATTATTATTATTATTACTACTACTATTATTATTATTATAAATAACAATAAAATTTTAAAATAAGTTTTAAGTTAATTTATGTCATATTTTTAAATTTAAAAATTTCTCTTCCCAATAATCCAAAATACTACCAAAATGTCTCACTCATTGAAGAATTTTCATTTAATTAAATTTTAACGATCAATTTCATATATTTTATAAAAATTTGTTACAAAGATTATAATGAGCGATCATTCCTAACACTCGCTAAAATTTATAATTAATTAGGATTAATTAAAGACTAATTAATTGATTCATTGATTTAAAAAAACTAATTTTTCGTAATTTCTTTTTTAATAATTAATTAAAACAATGAATAAATTATTTAATTATTTATTCTTCCTAGCATAAATTAAGATAATATTAATGAATAATTCATTTTTGAATTAAATCATTGAAAGAAAAAATCTTCTCTTTACTATCTCTTTCTTTCCTTCCAGCAATTTACTATTTATAAATCAGAATTCATTCATTCGAATCGAATATACATTTAATGACAACTTGTCGGAATATTTTCTGAATTTTCTTTCTTCACCGGTCAGTTATCCTCGTTGATAGCCGGATGGATTCATTTTTTGTTTACATTTTATCTTCTTTCTCTTTGTGTATGTCTGTATCTGTAAGGAATGAAGGGAAACGCAATGAAGCATTAAGATGTATAATTTATGACCTTAAAACAATTTCCGCATTTATTTATTATCTTCTACACATAAATTTCAACTGGTTTCATTATGATCGATGTAAAAGTTTGAAGAATTTTTAGTATTAATACTTAAAGGTGAATTATGTGAAGCTAAAAAATTTATCCATTTTTTCGCCTCATAAAAATTTTCAAGAAAAAAATTTCTGCTTAGTATAAATTTACTGACAGCCGATGGCACTATTGTGAATTTCAATTTTTCATTTTCTTTAAGTTAGAAGAATGTAATATAATATCGTTTTTTTGATTGAGTACAAATTAGAAGACAATTGACCCTATCATGATCGAAAAACCTCTTAATTTGACCTTTTATGTATTACTATCAAATTTCAACTTTTTAAGCTTTGTTAAACACAAAAAACTTTTTTCGACTGCAAATTGAATTAAACTAATTTTAATTTATTTTGAATTTGAATTAATATTTTTGAAGAATTATTTTTTGGGTTACACTTTTAAAAAGATAGCATTATATCGTTGTATTGTTTCTCTTTCATTCGTTAGAACTTATACAAATATCTATATCAGATATTTGTCATCTTCTACTGCATTTGTAAATTCTCAAACAATTGAAAATGAATTATCTTTTTCCAAATGCGATAACAATAAGATATGATAATAATTGATAATGACGATGATAAAGTTATGTTTTATTTGTGGATTATTATAACTAAACTGGCAGTTTTACACGACAAACTGGGTTGTTGCCAATTTATATGCTTGACCTGGTTTCCTAATTCTTCCAAAAATTTTTCGACAAATTGCGCTTTTTTAGTAATTATTAAATTTTTTGAACTAGTCTGGTTGTAAAATTGAATTTTTTGTCTTTCACCCGTAAAAAATCATTTCTTTTCTTTGAGAATGAAAATTTTTCTTTTAATGAAAAAATTGATTAGCTTTTACAATATCATATAGGTTAGCTAACTATAAATATAATTATATTTAATTGTATAAAAATAATTGGAATTAATTTTATTAATTATAATTATCCAGTTCAATTGATTAGAATTTATTGTTATTTTTATATAATTTATTAGAAATGAGTTAAAATAAAATAAATATTAGGAAATATTGTTAAATGAAACGAATTTATGAATAAATAATTATTGACAACAAAAAATTGAATAAAGATCAAATAGCTAACTTACTAAAGAAAAGTTAATCATTTATACTTACTTTTAAAAGTAAATGCAAGAAAAAGGATGAATATCATTTCCTGCTAAATGTGTTTCCTTTTTTCAGTCGGAAATTTAGTTTCGATAATGATGGCACTTCTTCTAGCATAGAAAGGATAACACTGATAGGATAGGCCTTAAGAGAAGAAATATGCTATTTAAGAGTTCAAAAGTTCTGCATAATCATTTTTCAAGAAATCAAATTTAAAATAATACATTAAATGAAATGATTTGAGGAGCATTGATAGGATTGAGTAATTTTTTTGATAACTTAAATTTGGTATAATTCATTATAGATTGAATGACATTAAACGGCCTTGAATCACTAATAATATTTGTTATTCTTAAGTCTACTACCATTTTATTTTACCATTAAGGCTGTCTCTTCTCTAAATAATGAAATCGTTATTTTTATCATCAATATTATTCTTTAATCACATTTACAGTTCTTATCATAATTAATGTTAGTGCAGTTGAAATGCTTACAGTTGTGCACGCAATTTAAATTCTTTACAATCTTATCAACATTAGCAAATTTATTCTACTACTTACCATATTTTTGGTACTACAACTAGTACTTACTTTTACTTTTTGATACTATGAAAGCAAACATTTCTAATTATTTACACATCTGATTATATCATTATCCTTCTCACTATACTACTTACTTTCTTAATTATTATTTTTTTAGCAATACAACATTAAATGCATCAGAAACGGTAATGGAACACCGGACATTGAAACGACGTAACGATAATGATCCTCGGACAGTTAAAAATCTTACTGCACATTTTCAAAATTTGAAAAACATTCAAACAACTACTCAAACTGTTGAAAGTATGTTTTAAAATATAAATAATATTTTAAAAATATAAATATAAATAATATATTTTGCAATAGAAAATTTATTCTTTCAAAATATGAAAAGCAAAAATTTCTTGTCTTTTTATAAATCAAATTTCTTCTGTTTTATTCAGCATTTTGAATGAGAAATATGTTGAAAATTTCCAACCATTCGTTACATCTCATTCGTTCTAAAGAAATATGTTAATTAAAAGTGTTGAATAATTTTCAAATTTGAAGAAATATTTCAGAGTACGATAATCTAAGCAACAATTTACCACCGCCAGTTCGAATTACACCATATTCAGGTGTTAAACCAAAGGTTGGCAATTATTTTTCAGTTGCATCCATAATTTTAAATTTATAAAATCAAAATATTTTCTTGCAAATTTGGATGAAATAAGTTACCATTCAATCGTGAATAATTTCAATTACAATTTCTCATCTAAATAATTGGAAAAAAATGGCTTAATATTAATTTCAGTTTTCATTATATAACATAACTGTAACCATAAAATTTATTGATAGCTTTTCAGCTTTCAAAATTTAAATTTTAATTTAAATTAAAAATTAGTTTTGCATACTATAATTAAAATGTTCATGATTGAAGAAAAATAATATTGAATTATCAGCACATCATTTACGACCTTGAAATTTGCTTCTGATGAGGCGGTTAAAAAGGAATAGTGTGGCAAAGAAGATATACGACAAGTTCCTTTCATCATTCATTCTCACTTCTTCATATCACATTCATTCTCACTCTTCTTCATATCACATTCATTCTACTACTACTACTACCACTACAACACAAACATTTCTACATATGCCTTTTCCTTTCCCTCAAAACATACATAATAAAAAGGGAATTTTTCATTTCATTTCTTCAAATAGTAAATTTCTTAAAGATTTTATCAATTTCTGATTAAGGAAGAGATACAACAAAAAAGCTTTTCAGTTATTTTCACTTTCCCAAAATTATTCCATCCCATTTCTATTCTTTTCATTAACCTTTACCTTCACATACATATCACTAAATTAATAATATTAGTTAAGGTATAGTACGATTACATCATCCGTGACAGTTTTAGACAGAAATGGAGAACAAAGTCTCAACAAAGTTAGTTGGTTAGGCTCAGTTCAAAATTCACTAAGTAATAGGTATAAATGCTTTATACAAAATTTCATACTGCTCCTCAAATTGTTCAGACATTTCCGCAAATTAACGTTCTTTATTTATTGATCAAGCAGTCGCATTAGTTAATATTTGGCAATAAGTAAGTTTGAACTTTGATCTGAACTCTTATGATAGCAAATATAAGCATCCTTATGTCTAAGAAATGCTAGAAAGAAATCACTATGAGAAATCAATAGTGGAATTATAAATAATTTGTTTATCGTTAAAAAAGCAACTTTAAATATCGCTATAATTTATCCTTGGATGGCTTCCTGGTAATACCACACACATAGGTCAACAAACTGTTATCACGACTATTTGCAGGAGCGAACATTGTTTGAGAAGGTTATAGATCGAGGGATTATATTTGGAGGGATAAAATGTGACTAAAGACAGAGATAATCAGTGATTGATAGCAAATCAATGCTTACGAATATCTTTCATGCTTAAATTTCGATATAAATTCATTTGAATTGGAGTTCTAATATTTTAGTGGGAATCATCTTGAATCATCAACTTCTTCAATCTCTTCAACAATTTTAAACAATAGAATGGATAGCGGCATGATAACAGCAAAATTGAAATATTTCTTTTTATTAATAAACTTATTTATTTTAATTAGTTACTTAACTATTTTACTTATTTTATTCAATGTTGTTTATTCAATTTCGTCAAATCTGAGAACTTTTATGCATTTTTTTTTTATATATATACTAATTTTCAGGGTATGGATATTATCAGGCCTGTAGCATTCCGGCCATATGCTTCACGTAAATCGGATAAACATCAAGCAGTTATCTCATCATCATTCTCTCTTTATAATAGCAACAAGAAGAAAAATGATTTTCCAACAAAACGATTATCAAAGTAAGTTTGAAAAGATCTTTTGAGATTTCAAAGATGACTATTTTCCAAGTACCATTGTTAGTATTATAGAAATTTTGTAGAGATTAGTGAACTCTTCGTTAAGTATGGATTATGTGATGTTTATTTGTGGTTACCATTCAGTGATCCATTTCTTAGCATTAGGTCAAAAAAATCCAGAAGATCTCTTTTAACAATCGATCTTCTGCTTCTTTTGTTTTGTTTTTTCAAAAGATTCAAATTCACTTCATCTAATTTATCTTTATAGTTGTTTCATATCGTGATAATGATGATGATAACTCGATTAAATATTCTGACTTCTGACTTTTATTGGATCTTATTACAGTAGTGATGAATTGAAACGATCTTCACAACATTCGAAGGACACTGTATCAAATCCATCTGTACCATTAGTTAATGGTAACAATAGACCGCGAGCTATCTATCAACCGTCTACCAGGTTTGGTTGATTATAAGAGAGCACTTAACCCTACTTATGTCATTCTTGCCATGTTATGTTTGTGTTAAAGATTTGTTTATCTCTCTGCAGCATATGTTTCTGTTTTCTGCAAACTTTTACTTTGAAATACAATAGTCGGAGAAAAAAGACACTCTGATCAAAATAATGCGATTCCTAATTTAATAATAATATATTTACAAGTTCGGGATACAGTTGTGGAATGAAAAAAAAAGAAAATTTTGATAACGAGTTTTACAAATATCTTCTAACAATTTGCTTAGAAATTAAGGTTTTGATTGGAAATCAGTGATCTGGAGTGAATCAAAATTGAAATATTCTCATTTAACAATTACAGCTTTGAATTAGCATCAGCAATGATGACGCACAGAAGATCTGGTAAATTTGAGGCTGCGGAGAATGATTATGATGTTGTGCCAGAATATATTGAACGCGACAAGTTTTACATCGATGGTTAATTTACCGTTTAGTTCTTCAATTTAGCAATGACTTCTAGTCACTTCTGCAAATTATCTTACGATCATACTTAGATCAAATTTATTGAGGTATGGATTAGTTAGAACCAACTTGAGATAGACTAAAAGCAGGTTTCCAGTTAAGAAATCTACTTTTTTCATTTTAAAAGTCACTTCTGAAATCACCGAAATCACATCATTACTGTTTCTACTGTATGACCTCTAATATTCATTTTTTTTTGTTGAGTGGAAAATACAAAGCAGTTATTTACCACTTGTTTGTTTTTTTGTTGATTCGTTTAATTTTGTATTGTCTTAGAATCGTCTAGTAATCAATTGATTTCGAGAATGGTGCATACACGTAATGGTAGTGATTGATTAGCAATTTAAATCCTTTTTATTCACCCTTCTGCTTTTCGTTTATACCAAGTAGTGAAAATAAAATTCTTCACAAGTGATGATACTTTAACTTTAGCAAATGATAATAAGAAGATCTTGAGAATTTTTTTCTTCAAAACTAATTTGGTTGGCTAAAAGGTATGCTTAACTCAAGCATTAACAATTACGTATTACAGTTGAAGATTAAGATTTCGAATTCGAAACTCTTATGAATTTGGGCCTTAATATCTAAATCAAAAATCAAAAACCTACAAAGTTTATACTGCATGCTTTTCTATTTAAAAAAATTTTTTTTACGGTTTATTGTAAAACAAATAATATGCAGTGGATCCGACAATCAATGAAAACTACTGTGTTGTACATTCGATGCCTTACTGTCACAACGCATCGTCGGAGACACTTCCTGCTGCAACAGCGATAAAAAACAATAATACCAATATTAGTCATGATAAAATACAACAGGAACAGCAGCAAAACGGCAGTGCAACATTCAATGTAGTAGCCGGAATTTCATCATTAAATCTTGTTAAGGTCTGTTTACATTATTAATTTTAAGGTAAAAAATTTTTCTCACCACATGTGTTGTCTTAAAAGGCTTTAGAAGATAAGTTATAATCGGTTGCCAATCGTTCCAGTTTAATCATATCTTAAGGAACGGCTGTAGTATCTAAAAAAATTTATAACCGTCTCCGAATCGTAAAGTTTCTATTATTCATATTCACTGATAAGCTTTTTTGTTGTTCATAATTTTTTGATCTAATAAACGTGATCCAGTGAGAAATTCCAGTTCTATGAAATAATTTTCAGCTTGCATTAGCTTTTTTTTCACTCATTTTATTGTGATCCATTAATCCCTAGGAAAAAGCTATGCAACTGCATTTGAAAAATTAAAAGCAACAAAAAAACGTTTACGTGCAGATAGCGGCATTCATTGCAGAAATCTCCACCTTCACATCAAGTTTATGGTTCGAATACGTCTTCTGGCAGTCGTCACAGCTCAGGAATACACGTTACACCTTCACCAAGCGACTCCGGTATTGTCGATTACGAGGTATATTGTAATTTTCATTGCACAGTTTTATTTCATTTCTGCAATGAATATATATATATATATATATATATATATATAC